>BQUP01000013.1:0-256459 GCA_022835595.1 Cystobasidium ongulense | reverse complement strand
TAGCATGTAATGTAGTTCTGAGCTACTTGTATCTCAACATGTTTGCCTTGTACTTCACAGGATTCGTCTAAACCCTAATGCCTAAACCCTAAGCCGAGGACTTAGTCCGGAAGATTGCGATGGCTCCGATATTATGTATGAAACATGATAGACATGCCAAACGAAGAGTACAACTTGCTTGAAGTCTTCAACCTTATCGATGTCGCTTGTAGAGCCTAAACCCTAATGGATGCCTAAACCCTAATCGGTTTGTAAACCCTAACTCCGGAGAACCATCTACAAGGGGTACCATCGCTAAGACATTAATGTCATTGTAAAGGTCTTTTCGAGCGACGATGTGAACGTGAGATTGGCGTCTCTCTATAATGCGCATAGCGTATAGGAGAATTGGATAAGGTATAAACCCTAATTGGCTGGGAGCTGGGATTTGCTGGGAATTGCTGAGTTGCAACTGCCCCAGAACTTTTGTGGTTAATTCATACCAGGACTGGTATTATAGTTCAGTGCACCGAGTGACTTCCTGACACTCACCATAAATCCTAAGCTAAACCCTAGTCCGGGCAAGCAAAAAGTTCCAGAAGTTTCGCCGGGGATCTGGTGCTGCTCAGGTCTTATCTAGATGCACCAACAACCTCTTCACAAGCATCAATAGCTTTACCACATTTCTAGTCGACTCTACATTGACTATGATTAAAATTTTAGGATCCATCTTCGATTACAACTTCCCCCAACTTTCATTACAAATTTCTTATCCCACCCTTAAATCTTCATTACAAAATTGGGTGTGCAAAAGCCGTTTTGTAATGGGGGGTTGAACTTTTTCATCCATGTGATCGAACTTGTTTATTAGTAAATCATAATCAACATTCCCACTTTGGTAATCTCATTACAAAATCACCCGATTTTCCTGAATTACAAACTTTTCATCAGTAACTTCAAAGTCTGAAAACACTTCGAGGGTAGCGTGATCATCTCCATGGCATGCGACAGCACAGGGTATCTGCCATCTGTATGTACATCCTTACGGCTCGGAATCTACAAGTTGGAACGCTTTCGTGCACGTGACGCCCATGGAGCCAGTGGAGCTGCTGAGGGTTCACATACCTTTGGGGCAGCTCGAAGCGACTCACAGGCTTTTTTGTACGGTAGCAAACCTAAATGAGGCAGCCACGATAACTTTCGCATCCTCTCGCCTTCTTATCGTGGCGTACACCACGTACACCATCGATCAAGGCTACTTCTATCGCCGCCAGTTGGTCTGAACAGATTGGTCTGAACAAGACCAACTGCATCAAGTATGCCCTTCGATGAAAAGCTGCCCGACAGGCTGCTGGATACCTATGTCAAATGCATCGAGTCGAAAGACGTGCTGTACTACCCATCGGAGGTAACAAAAGAACACAACGACTTGCGTGTGAGTGCAGACACCTGTCGAGCTGTCCTTTGCGCTAGAATATGAGCGAGTAGCTGATATACTGCACGATGCGCATGGCGTGCACTCCATGTAGACAGAAATCCGCTTATGCGAGTCCTTAAGCAGTAAGCCAGGCGCCACGCCCGCTCAGCTCAAAAGCGCCATCAAAAGCATCGAAGAGGGAGAGCAAGATGACGACGGAGGCGTGGCAGCGGCAGAGCTTGCCAGGAAGCTTGAAGAAGAAGAGAAGCGACGTGAGCAGAAGAAGAAGCAGGACGTGTTTGCGCCAGAGAACTGGGACAGCCTGCTAGCAGATGAGTTTGATGGCGGTTTAGGTGAAAGCTATGGTGTGCTACTGGTGAGCAAAGCGACAGCATATAGTACGACGGGCACTAACAATATGCGAGCTGATGAACCGTATCATTCTCTCACTATTCCCCTACAGAACAAGTACGCCGTCGTACCGCTGCACTTCCTCCTCGTCACCCGGCATTGGGAACATCAAACAGCGCCCCTAACACCACCCCAGCTCACAGCAGCATATCAGCTACTATCCCTTTTCGCATCAACAATGCCTCATCCCACACCTCTGTCCTGCTCTCGCGCTGCCACGCAGACGTTGGGGTCGGCCACAAATCCGCTCGTTGGCGGCGAGTTGCTCTGCTTCTTCAATTGCGGTGAAGCATCAGGTGCCTCCCAAGAACACAAACATCTTCAATTCGCGCCTATGACTGGCGAAGGTAGCATTGGATTCTTTCCAGTCGAACGCGCAGCTCAAGCAGCCTCTGCCTCCAATTCAAGCCAGCAAGACAAGCCCTTCTCTCTAGACGCTTTGCCATACGCACACCACATCCGCCGCCTCGACCCACCGCCCTGTCCGAGCGCGAATGCCGCTACTCCAGATCAGCTGCTCCCACTCATGAGCTATCTTCAGGAAGCCTACCTATCGCTCCTCGACGCCATGGTCGACAATTTGCGCCTTCTTCACGATTCCGATCCTGAGACCGTACCAGCGGACCAACTCAAGCTTGGACGTGGACTTTCATACAATCTCTTGATGACCCGCAAGCACATGCATATGATACCTAGGCGTGCAGCCACGTTTGTCATCACGACGACAGAGCCGAAACATGCAACTCAAGAGGGAGCTTCTTCAAATGAGGCGGACGGCATATCTGAGGGATTGCTTTCACCTGCCAGCGCTAAAGCCACAAAAGAGCCAGTCCTCATTGGTTGCAACTCGCTAGCATACACCGGAACTGTCCTCGTTAAAAGCGCCGATGACGGAAAACAGCTGGAGAAGCGGGGTGGTGTGCTTGAAGCACTAAAGCATTGCGGATATCCCAAGTCTACTCGCACGATGCCCAATATCAACCACGATGAGCAGGAACTGCAACTATGACACAAGGCACATGCAGAATTCCATGAGGCGAAGCAAACGTTAAGGTACCCTTGATAGCGTAGATTACTTTCACTCGACAACATCACATGTTCTTGGGAGGTTTGGTGTGGACCCTTAAACTCAATAACGCAAAGTGTATCGGACTTCTCACAATATTAAACAACAGTTCTAGCCATAGACAAATGGGTATTGTCTTCTGCAATACTGACCGTCAGGAACTCAACTTGATTTTCAGACCAGGTCCCAACCCTCCTCATCTCTATTCGGCCGTCGATTCTCCGGTGCAGACTGCTCGGCGACTGTGTCTCCTGCTGCTGGAACAACAACATATTTGCCCTTCTTCTTCTCCTTGTGGTTTCTTGTACTGAGGCTGCCAAGCTGGGCATTCTCTTTGTCCTGAAGGAGCTGAAGGAACAAGCTGAAGTCTGCAAGCCCCACCAGACAATCGACGTCGCGTAAGGTGTGTTCGTTTCCGGCTTTTACGTGCGACAGCCTCCCGGCTGATTGCGAATGAGTAGCTTCGGTCAAAAGGGAGAGCATATCTGTCAAGTCTGCAAATCCTTCGGTTGCTGGAATAGCCATTACACGCTCGTTTGCATTTGCTTTAGTCTCCTGAGTTGTCTGAAAAAGGTAATAGACATCGAAAGCAAGCATCTGCAGACCCGTTTTCAGCGCCTGTGCGTGACTTGCGGGTGTTGCTGACTGAGTACCTGACGGATGTGAGCTGTGCTTGTCTGTAGGAGGCAGAGGCGCTAAAGACGATGCTCCAGAGGACATATACAGCGGGTATGCTTTAGGATATCTAGGGACAGGAAAGGCACTTCTTTAAGCAATGCACTTAGCTGAGCTGGGACGCATGACGACCTACCGAGCAGCGTTGGAGGTAAACGAGAGAGCCTGTATGAGTGGCTTTGTAGGTGTTCCCAGCAGTACGAAAGGCAACTGGATGCCTAGGTAATGTGCTTCAAGCCTGACGAGCAGGATGATCAAGGACAGGGTGGCGTTTATCTGATGCTTTGGTAAGTCTGCAGAGAGTACGTAGACCCAACATGACATGGTGAGCACAAATCGTTTCCGGCGATGGGGCACGATGGACGCCTCACCTTGCACGCGGGATAGCGGGGGGACTGGCAGGCAAGCAATTTGATAGCTGTAGCCCGGCACTGAACATACGGCGACCTCCAATGCCTCCAAGACCTCCTGCAGCAGTATCTGCCTAGTTCCTGCTAACTCATCTGTAATTCCAGCCAACTGATGATGCAGTTCGTCCTGCTGCAGCTTGATCTTTCGTAGAGAGGGCGGGAATCCGCTTTGGGGTGCAGACACAGCATGCATGGGCTGATTGAACGCATCATCCTGGAGGGTATGCTTAGCTGTAGCTAGTCGTGCTTTCCGTTCTGCAAGATGTTGCCGACGTTGCTTTACCAGTGTCGAAGCTATAAAGCACATAGTGTCTTGTTCAGATTTGGGAGCTTCATGTTGGGTGGAGCTGCTGCCCCGCCAGAGAAATGCTTACCGTCATCTATCAAGGCCTCCAAATGATTGGATTCAGCCTGGATAGCTTCTAGACGGTTTCTTACAGCAGCGTTGGATGCTTCTAGCCGCCTGGTTGTTTCCGCCACTTTGATCCCATTGAGCGCTCTCGCTTGCGCGGCTGGGAGCAAGCTGTTGTGAGAACATGCTTGAGACTTGTAGAGTTTGAGTAGCTTGGTTAAGCCTGTGCAGAGGCTGACATCGTCAGCGGTCAGGTAGGGGTGACCAGGTGAGGTGAGTTGCAGTCAGTCAGTCGCTCACAGCCTTTGCAGACAAACGAGTCCCGCTCCCGGGAGCAGCTCGGACAGCTCGAGACCATTCAAGCTGTTGATCTTACATCTGCACGAGTGTCAGATGTGTCGTCTTGGTGGTGTTGCTGCTGTCATTGGAGCGAAGTCGACGTTGTTCAAGAGCGATCACCTCTTCTCTGTGTTGCGGCCGACCTCTGCTCTTGTCTTCTGTCACCCACTGCTCAACAGCGAAAAGGATACAATACTCGCCATGTCCACCTTCTCCGTCTTTCCATCCGCCCTGCGTCGGAGTCTGCCGCTCCAGCAGACCTGTCTGGCCTGCGCATCAGTCAGTCGCTTTTTGCGTACCCACATGACGGCCTCTGATCAGCTACTGACATTGTCCCAACGGCCGTTACAGCGACAAGCATCCAAGTCAGCTCGAGCAAAGCGTCGTCCCAAGCTCGAAGTCGAACTCACTGCCAATGTCGACCATCTCGGTGCCGCTGGCCAGCGCGTCCAGGTCGCTCCAGGTCGCATGCGAAACCACCTGTATCCTTCAAAGCTCGCTCTCTACGTCTTGGCTGGCCGTACTATGCACCTTGACGGAAGTCTAGGACAAGCTCTTGTCTCAAAAGAAGCCAGTTCACCTTCCGCTATGTCACCCTCGCTGGCGCCCACCACCATTACGTTGGCGCAAATTACAGCACAGCTCGAAAAGTTAGGACCTCTGGTCTTTACGCGACGCACGACTGGTCAGGATGTCCTGCATGGCTCCGTCACGTCGCAAAATGTCCTGTCGGCACTGCAAGAGCGAGGTGTATCCCTGACAGATCTAGATGGCGAATGGCAAGGCAAAGACAACAACGAGGGTCTGGATCATGGCAAGATCAAGAGGCTAGGAGAATACGTCTGTAAGAAACCTGCTATTCAAAGAAGAGCCGTAAGAGCCGACGCTTGCACGTTACTGTTTGCTGACTTTGATCCTGCTTATGCTCTTCAGTCAATGCCAAGATCCATTCGAAACAGTTTCCAATCGTCGTGCGAGTGAATCATGAGGGCGCTCCTGAAAGTGCATAGCAAAATATTACTGTACCTGGAGACAACGATGTCATAGAGAAGCAGCTCCGACTTGTACCAATATATTAGTGGCATATCATGCTTCGACATGCAGCCGATTCAAGCCATGTCACGTTCTGGATCACATGCACATGAACTCACGTTCGGTGATGCCGACTTGAAGAGCCTGAGGCGTCCACGAGACTACAAGCCTTCTGATTGTGCACTTCAGCCTCACAACCTCCGAACCCTACGTGGCCATCCCAAAAGCGTTGCTCTGACCGAATCAAAAGTGTATTAGGGTGAACAGTCAGACCAAGGCGTATCCTGATCCTATATCACTGCTAGACTAATTTAACAGCGGTTATCAGCAATAATGCAACAGCATGATCCAATTGCTGATTCTCTACCTTCTACCTTAGTCAAGCAGATGTCGCTGGCGTTTGCTCAATTTACACGACACACATGCCCTTTCCGCGACACACATGCCCTTTCCGTAATTTGAGAGGTGTGTTCTACTGGCAAAGATCATCTCTTGTGAAACACGACAATCGCAGCAAGGTTCTACCGCTGCCTTTCTTTGCATCGATGCCCAACTGGTTGCTAAGCGAGCCAGGCCACCGCAGCCGTTGTCTGCCTCCTCATCCGAATTGGTCAACAACACTGCATACTTTGAACGGATATTTGGAGTTGGCACGCTGCTGCAGACAGCTTTTCACTAGCCCGTGCTGGAGCAATATACGGCAAAGCTGAACAACATCCAGCGTCAAGTTGTACCCCAGGGGTATGGTACATGCCAGCCTTGTACAGAAGGAGAACATATTGTGTCAATGCACAGTCAATCAGCTTGGTTAAGGCAGCGTAGCATGTCCTTTTTACAGAGACGTTTCGAGACGATGAAAAATGATCGCTAGAGTTTGAGCTGCTAATACTAATATGTCCAAATGGGATGATTGCTGTCAGCTATATAAGCATAAAGTAGCTTAATGTATCTGTCTCATCTAAGCTAGGATTCACCTTCAAGTGAAGAGGTATCATTGGAAGGTGTCCTGCGAGCACGTGCCAAATGGTCCTTGAGACCTTGTTATACGCGCGAGGGAAGCCATTGGCATTAGCATATATTCCAGGATGTGATACTTCGGTTTGATTAGTAGTGAATAGTTACATGTACACCTCGAAGAATTGCTTTCTACGTGGTGTCGTGGGTTCGCCTTGCGATAGGCAGCTTTGAGCTTTTGCCAGAACTGGCTCTTTCGACATGGCTTGCATTTTGTCGAACCCCGTACACGAAACAAGCTGGAGCGGTATGAGCAATGAGTCAGCTACGAGCGAGGTTGCTTCGATAATACAGGTGAGCTTGAGGTTCCTGCCGTTGTGTGAGACTGGTGATCATCGACCGCTTGCTGATCACGACCATCTTGTTTTTGTTTCGCGTGACCCAGATCATACAGCGACTCCACGGCTCAAACGCAGCACCGCCAGGTGTGAGTACTGCGGTGCTCCTCCATGATACTGGCTAAAGGTCCAATACTGACCTGACTTGCAATTATCGTAGCTCGAAGAGCAGAAGCAGCTCCAACATGCCCTTTTCACAGCTCAGCAATCGCAAAATGCATGGTCTCTCGGTGGTCAGCTCCTGTCGAGCAGCAACAACGTATGCTTCAAGCTCAGAACCACGCAGCTTAAGAATTGAGGTCTAGCGCTGAGCCCTCGTCTCACTTAGGATGCAAACGTACGCTTTTTCGGCGCGCATACATTGACTGTCAAGATCTCGCGCGACTGGCATACTCTGCCGGAAGAGCACTGGACCTCATTGAAGGAAGCCATACTAGAATGGCTATGTGACAGCGCAAGAGCAGCGTACCCGCCTGCCGGAACATCAAGTGTTCCAGGCGAGCGAGTCGTGTATCGCAAACTAGCAGTGGCGGTCAGGCGCATCTTCCATTCTGCTCGTCCTACCGTAGGTGGTTTTCTGATACGTCGATTATACCCGTCTCCAGATCACGAACCTTTCTTTCCGGCTGGCTCCGAATACATGGCCCAACTGGCTTCTCGAAACTATTCTGCGATTGACTGCGAGCGGCTGTTCGCGCTTAGGAATCTACGAGTTTCTCACACTGGCAATAGAAGAGATTGGTAGAGCCGATTTAGTGGGCAGTAAAAGGTGGGTGAACTGTCACAGAGTCGAAGTGAGCTTTACTGAAGTCACCTACTCTTCCAGAGTACAGTACGATCAGGTGGTCTCGGACGTAGCCCCAAACGTGACGGACATGATAACCACCAGCTTGTCAGCTCCAGAAAGCAAAGATCCAGCCGAATTGAACGCAGCTCTGAGATGCCTTCAAAGTTGGCTAGCAAAGCGCGACGTCAACAGATAGTCAGCTTTCCTCATCTCGTACAAACCCGGAGCAAAGCTGACCAGCATGCACCACACCTCAGCCTTTTGGAATCTGTATATCCACTTGTACTCCAATTGTTACCCAACGAAGCCACGTGCGTCGACGCATGCGCCTGTGTCGAAGATATCCTTCTGGACGGCGCTTTTGCAACCGACACTCGCGTTTCAGCCCTTCTAGATTTCTGCGCATCTCCCGGAGTGGGCCAAATTTACGAGAGAGCTAGAGAAGGTACGCTCCATACCAACTAGACTGCGACGCTATGCTAATACTTGGCAATTTATAGATCAAGAAGTGGAAGACGTGACTCTGGCACTCTTTAAACTTTTAGTAGCATTGTTCGAGCACTCTTACACCACCATTATTGCGGAACTGTCTACTCCCCGGTCAATTGCTTTGCTACAAAGACTACTTCTAGTTACCTGTTTTCCTGGCTATCATGATATAGATGAGCAAATCAGCGACATAGCTCTTCCAATCTGGGCGTACTTGCAAGAGGAGATAGCAGATAATGGAGTAGTGGCGACACAAAGCGGCCTCGGAGATCCAAGGTGGCCAATAGTGAAAGAAGTATTCGATACCCTTGTCAACGGCTTAAAAGTCAAAATCACTTTCCCAGAAGACAGGGAGTATAGCAGCTGGCCCGCAGGTAAGCCGCTTGCTAGAAGTGGCTTGAGCGTGATGATTGCTAATTTGGAGGCATTCTCAGACATCAAACAAAGCTTTTCAAGATATAGGATTGACGTTGGAGACTGCCTTATCAACGCCTACTACGTCTTGCGTGAGCCCATGCTGGCCGAACTGGTCCAGCGAGCGACAAACGAGCTTCAAGCAATTGCAGAGAACGGACAATCAGTTCAGAATCTGGAATCAAGTCTATACTGCATATCCGCAATACATGAAGCAGTCCCCATGGACGAGGAGACGGCCGCGACCCAACTTTTTGGTGGGCCGCTCATTCAGACACTCGCCAAGCTTACCGGAAACCAATATCATCGACTGCAGCGAGCAGGTCTGCGCCTCATCGGTGAGCACGTTGATTCTCAACGATTTCAAAGATCTAAGCTCATAGCGCATTCCTCAACAGAGGTGTATGCTCCCTGGTTCCGGCACAACAGCGAAGCTCTCCTTCCAGCTCTCCAGTGTACTGTCGGCTTCCTCGGCCAGGAGAACACCTCCCAAGCAGCCGCGATGTCTCTTTCGGCCCTGTGTGATTCCTGTCGACGGGAGCTTATCGACCATGTTGCCTCCTTTGCAGAGCTGGTGCGGAATTTAGAGGGGCAAATACCAGTAAGTCGCAGGATGTACGTCAAAAGGCATGATGTTAACCGTCATAACTTGCAGGAATCAGACTATGTCAGAGTCGTGGGAAGTGTGGCTGCCGTCATTCAAGCACTTCCAGCAGACCGCCTGGTCGAGCCAGTGGTAGTTCTAGTGGAAAATTCCATAGCCAAACTTTCGAACGCCATGACCAATCCGAGTACAGTAAGTGACTAGCTCAACTAGGTCGCATCGCCTACTAACTCTACACGACAGGATGAGGGTAAAGCGGTGATCCTCCTGCAGTTAGCGTCCTTGACTGCATGCGCAAAGTCCCTCGCGGAGCCAGAGGACGAAATTCTCGATCTCGATAGTCTGGCCGAAGCTACGGATGAAGCAGAAAAATCGAAAGCTGTAAACTCAGATGAGCGTGTTGAGACATTGCGGGGCCACCTGCTGGAAGCCGTGAAGGCCATTACCAATACGTATAGAAGAGATGCGGAGGTTTCACAGTCTTTAGCCGATTTCCTTAAGGCGTGTACAAGCACAAATATAGCTACTCCACTATCTTTGGATCCCCTGGCCCTCGCAGACATCCTCAGTCACTTGATCGTGTCAGACCTCGAAGCCACCTGGCTATCCATTTCCAGCCTCCTTCTATTCAGACTCCGTAAGAACACGCTTCCAGCAGGTGGGCAAGGAATTTTACAGGTCGCGATAGGTCGAATACTGGAGAGGGGCCTCTCATCTTTGTCTAATCTGCCAAGTGGGTGATGCTCCTAGGAAACGAGCTAACGTGAAACGAGCTGATGCATGTCTGCAGCAATGGAGGCTCACCCCGATCTGGTGCAGACTTTCATGGACTGGGCGTTATCCGCCTTAACGTCTTACTCCGCTGTGCTTGCGTCACTGCCTCAGCTTTTAGAAGGGCTAGTCGTCGTCTCAATTTATGCACTCGAGCTGCAGGAGCGTGTGGGTCTCCAAAAGAGCATACAGCTTCTTGTAAGTCGAAGCCGATGGCTGGAAACTTGGCGAGACTATCGTTAATCTAGTCCACTTGACGTTTTGATAGACTGCAATGGTCAACGAAGCTGCAGCAGATAGTACTCGGCCGGACATCGCTCCAATTTTCCTATCCCTGATGCAGGCACATGGACAGTCAGCTCTCGAGCGTACGCTAGCCGGCGTTGGCGGGAAACTGCCCAGATCAAATCTGGGCTACCTAGCAGAGCTTCTTCTGGCATTCTCGAAGAGGATTCCGAACGAAACGCGCGCCTGGCTGAAGGAGCTTATGGCACAGGTCAGCAAGCTATCGTCGTCTTCCACAGCATTGCAATGTGCTGATTCAGGTGCACTGGTCAGGACGGTTTTCCATCGCGACGAGTCTCGCAAGAGCAGAAAGACAGATACGCCAAGGCGATCATGAGGTGAGTACGAGAGTGTAGTTGTTCAACAATCTGAACGTGATGCTAAGTGTCAACCCATATCGTATCTAGCTCGCGTTCTTTGCGGAAGTTGAGGGAAGCTACAGAGAACTTTGCCATTGTTTGTCGAGGGCTTGAGGGTACGTCTTATGCAACAGGATGAGCAAGGGAACCAGATGTATTGCATGCAGTGTCGCTTGAAAAGGAAGCAGTAATCGTTATAATCCGACAGCCAACTTGCCTCTGATTGCTTGCCCCGATCGCCGCCCAATCATTTCGCCCCAATATTCTCTGCAGCAGCTCTTGCACCAAGTACAACCGCAACAAGACGACAGCGGCAGGAGGGAAAGCCAGCAGCCAGTCACCGAGCCCTTCAAAAGCATACAGAGCACTCAACCTCGTATACGCCGTCCGCCTAACGCATCAATAGAGTCAACATGGCCGTGACAAGCGAGAGCCAGCAGGATCAGCAGCAGTCGACCGGATTCAGCTCCTTCAGCAGCTTCTTCACAAGCTTGCTACCAAGTGCACGCGCAGACGAGCCTCAGGAGGAGGACAAGTCCGAAGAAGCTGGTAGCGACGATGCTGGAGATGATGCCGAAGAAACTGAGGCTGGAGGCGACGACGACGAAGACGAGGAGGAGCCAGAAGATGTGAGTAGCCAGATCATGCAAGAGGCTCCATGATGGCAGCGACCACAACAATATCCCGTGCTGACTCTGTCACACACGTTTCTTTCCTGTCCTCAGATCTACCCTGAAATACGCGAAAGTCAGTTTCTCGCATCCAAATCTGTCGTCTGTACGAGCCGAGTGCTGATTATCATGTGTTCAACACCTCCTGTCCTTCTACACAGAGTGCGCGGAATCAAAAGAGTGCATCAACCTCAAGCACCACTTCGAGCACTGCTCTGAACGCGTAGAAGCTGGGAAGGGCCACAAGGGCGAGGACTGTGTTGAAGAGCTTTGTGGGTCTCTGACATCTCTGTGGATGCCATCTACGATAACTAACAATCCGCGTTCATTCCAAAGTCCATTTGATGCATTGTGTCGATAACTGCGTAGGTCTTCTGCTTCCATGTTTCTTACCCGGCAATGATGCGTGCTCCTTACTGACGTTGGTGCTGTTTTGCAGGCGGCGCCAAAGCTTTTCGCAAAGCTCAAATAGAGATTCTCATTTCCTTTCTGAGCGTTGTGCGCCGTCCTTGTTCGTTCTCCATCTGCAATATTAGCAATACCCTCCACTTGGAATCGCCACGACACCGGCGCCCAGAGATCCACGACTTGCACAGCATTCGAGGAGGCCCAAAGCGTTGATATGGTCATGCCACCAGCCACTGTTACTGATATCCGTGATCAACTGGTGCGCGGGTGTGTCTTGAGACGATGAAACATTGGCGGCAGGTTTATTCACCGGGAATGAGCCAAAGGCTAATTTGACTCCGTTCTGAGCTTTCGCATCTGATATTCACCACGCGTATGACAGAGCACATCCCTAGACCACAACGATGTACTGTAGAAGCCGGTCAACGTCAAGACCCAGCCAGGCAGGCGTCCCTCCGACATATATGATCAGCAGGATGGTCACGTTAGGACACCGCCCGCAACAGCCCACGCAAGGAGGCGGTACAACGGGATGTATCACAAGGTAACAGTATAGCTGCAATGATTCTTGTGTTCAGACAAATCGATAGATCGTTTCAAGAATTCCTAATCCCCGCCTTCCGATCCATTACCCATCTGGTGTTGTTAGCTGGCCTAACATCACGCTTGACGAACAGTCTCTATGTGCACACTAGAAACATCAACAATCGCGTCGGAGTTGGATATCCCTTACAAGGACTGGAACAGGGTGCACCTCAAACGGAAAGTCTCCAAACCTCGTCGTAGCTGCGCGATAGCTCGAGGCCGTAAATACACTGCTCATGAACTCCATGCCATTGAGGTACTCAAAAGCTTTTGTGGCGGCATAGGAGGATCAGACGCTGAGGTAGACTCTCACGGGCAGCTAAATGATGCACAGATCTATGGAGGCCATGTGCCAGCTCGCATTGTCGGTGACGAAGCACGTCAAGCTCTCGCATGCGAGAGGTGTCCACTTATCTTGCCAGGCATGCCCCATTATTGGGGTGTAGTGAACATCGATTTAGATGGGTAAGCATAGTCATCCCGCGCAAACTGTAGGAAGCCTTTCAACTGACTACTTCCTTCGACATTTCGTGTAAATAGTCAACTTTTCTGCTCGAATGGCTGCCCTGAACCTGGAATGAGACGAGTCCGCCGCTCTCGGGCGGACAATTAGCAGGAGAATGAATAATGGAATATACTTGCCTTAGATAGACTACATACCTCGATCGAATGCATTGATGACCTACAATCTTCTTAGCTCTCTCACAGCGGTATCATTTAAAATTGTTTCGCTTGTGGCTGTATACTACTTCCGATACAGCCACCTATTGAAGTCTCGTATGAGAAATGTACCAGTCCTAACTGTGCTACACGCCCTTGAGTTATTCGCATATATGGTGTATAGTAACTCACGTGTTTTCGGTCTCGCCGGGGGCGTTTCTCTCGAGCCAGGTTTGCCTCTGACCATCCATTCACAGAAGTATCGAATCAAACATGGCTCCCGTCAAGAAGAGCGTTCTCAATAGTCTACTCCACGGACAACTCCAAGCCTCGACGACTATCATATCCGACTCTCTGGTTCAGCCTGCATTGCTACTTTTCCGAGAGCTGATCGAGAGGAAGCTGGAGCGGTAAGCAGTCCTTCAACACGGTAGCAAAAGCAGGATGGAGTCTATCGACGCTGCGATATACTGAACACTGACTCTATGTATCGGCTCATCCTTCCAGTGGAGAAGCCGTCCATCTCGTATGCTGTGAAATTGATTCCACTCGTTTCGTAGAATCACTCTGCCTAGACGGAAACTATGACAAGCTGGCAAGCTTGCAAGTGCTGGATTGTAATTTGGACGCAGACACAGGTTCGCCGAAGCAACCAACCAGAAGACTGGATGCTCTAGCTTTCGACATAGAGGACATTGCCGGATTGTCGAATATTCTGAACGGCTTGGACAGCGACCCATCACGTGTGAATGGCAATTGACTTGAATCCCACCGTCTGGATGATGCCAGCTTACTGACTGCTATACTTGATGGAATCCCAGACAACAATCTTCTTCGATAGCATAAATGGTCTCGAGACTTTCAATTCCTCCTCTAAAGTCTTGCGAATGTTCAGGCAATGTAAGCGGGTGAAAACAGTCCTTTGTTCAAAAGTATTCGAAGGCTAATTGAACCTACACGTGTCTACTGTCTAGGCAAGTATGCAGTTGTTGCTGTTCATCACACAGACGTGGCGGTGTCGCCAGAAACAGAGGCAGCAAGCTCGAAGAGTCCGCTTCTACCACTCCTGCTAACAGCATCGGGGAGTCGCTCGTCCATTCACCTTACTCTACATGCATGTGCTCTTCTAGCACACTTGCACTATGTCTACGGCATTGAGAATGTCGGGCAGAGTCGTCAACCATACTCGGCAACTGGCGACGAGGATGACGAGGACGAGGTAGACTCGAGAACCTATCAATTCCTTGAACTACTGCATCAAAGAGGATGGGGCAGTCCATTGATGCAAAGTGATCAGGATGCGAGCACAAGCATGGAGGAAGAAGGCTATGGAGGGCGAGAATACGACCATCCAAGCGCGTCGAGAGTGGTGTTGGATCTGTTGGGCAGCAGTAGCAGCAGTCCGCATGGCGGGGCATCTGGGCGATGTGTGGTGGAGCACGCGCTGAGAGGAGTCAACAAGAGCAACAAGAGGAGCGATGCATCAAAGATAGTGCGAGGGCTGGAGGGGTTGAGGAGGGTAGAGGTTAGCTCTGGTGATAGTCAAACCCTATCTGTGACGCGGGTCAACGAAGTATTGAGGATCAAGCGGAGGACCGGTAGCCAGTCCGGCAAGCATGGGGATACCACGGTGAGTGAATCGAGACAATCGAGAGAATCGGATTGTCCTTGATGGGTGTCCGCAAAGCAGAAAACTATCGAATGTGAAGCTGATTCGAGTTTATGTTCAATAGCCCGCTCCCGACGAGGACCCATTCAAAAGCTCAATGTTCAACCTTGGCTTGACCGAGCGA
The DNA here is from genome assembly GCA_022835595.1 of Cystobasidium ongulense. Taxonomy (NCBI): domain Eukaryota; kingdom Fungi; phylum Basidiomycota; class Cystobasidiomycetes; order Cystobasidiales; family Cystobasidiaceae; genus Cystobasidium; species Cystobasidium ongulense. Next base: position 241,600 of record BQUP01000013.1, on the reverse strand, counting down.
CAGAGAGAGGACAAGGAGAAGGTGGATCTGCCATTTACGCGAGGAGGAGGCGAGGCGAATGGGTCTGGGGCGATTATCATCTATGAGCCGGACTCTGCAGATGACCTGGACGACAGTGATCCGGACGAGGATCTGGAGCTGTAAGGGGGATGGATTGGATTGTGGAGGAGGTGCGTGGTGCAGTATTGGTGTGCTGCGGTAACATGATACTACATACTACTGTCTCTGTGGCGATACGGGAAGGAAGGCTGAGGCAAGCCCGGGATTGGCTGTAGCAAGACGAAGAGTGGATTGACTCGTCGACCTGGATGAGCAGGGCGTGCATGCCACGCCTGTCATGCCACGAGTCGCTGCGTGCCATTGCCAGACTTGCGCATCCTGTCCATCCATGCATGCATGCATGTCCGAGTATTTGCCACATCACCAGCCTGCCAGCCGTCTGCGAGGCGAGCTCGTTGCCGCTTTGCTTTGATCTACCCACTCGAATCCTCTCAACTCTGTCCATCTACACGATCTACAAGGTGTGTGTACACTGTCCGCAATGTGACGACGGTGCTGCCTTGCTCGCGCTGACCTGCTGCCATCCCATCCCATCCCATCCCATCCATCCCATCCCACTCTTATGACGACGACTCGACCCACCGCGACCTTCGATGGCCTTCTTTCCCTCCCACCAACAATCCCATCCATCATCACACCCAATCCATGCAATCATCCGCAATCCGATCTGCAGCAGCCAACATGTCCAAGGTGGGTAGACACACTGCTCTCGAGTGCGCCTGGACTGGCCGCTGTCCTGTCCTCGTCCTCTGCTCCTTCGCGCCTGCGAATTTGGGTGACTTGGGACCCTCGCTGACTTTGCTGCCTCTTCGACCCTGCTCTCATTGCTACAGGTATTCTTCGACGTCTCCATTGGTATGTCGAGTCTCGCTGCAGCCTCGCGCTCGCGTCGCGCTCCTAGTCCCGCCCGCTGACTGGTTCTCTCTCGCGTCTTCTCACTTCACTCGTCCACTGCCCACGTTGCAACCAACTCGCTCTCCCCTACAACAGCCAACAAGCCAGCCGGCAGAGTTGTGTTCCAGCTCTACGACGATGTCGTACCCAAGACCGCAAAGAACTTCAGAGAGCTCTGCACTGGCGCTCCTGGATTCGGCTACAAGGGCTCGATGTAGGTTCATTCTCTCTAACAAGCCCACTCCAGGCACCGCGTCGTGTCTCACGGTACGCCCTGCTCACACTCCTCATCCTCTTCGCACAGCTTCCACCGAGTAATCCCTCAATTCATGCTCCAGGGTGGTGACTTCACCAACTTCAACGGTAGGTTGAGCTTGCTTATCCTCCTGATGGCAAGGAATGGCCGAAATGGAGAGTATCAAGCTGATCTCAGCTGCCTTCTCTCGCTTGTCCTCCTGCAGGCACTGGCGGAAAGTCCATCTACGGCGAAAAGTTCGCCGATGAGAACTTCTCCATCAAGCACAAGAAGCCTTACCTCTTGTCCATGGCTAACGCTGGTCCTAACACCAAGTGAGTTGCCGCTCGGACTTGGCAAGAAACGCGACTTGCATCTTGCTGATTACAATCTCGCTTCCTCTTCTCCAGCGGATCGCAGTTCTTCATTACCACCGTTCCCTGCCCATGGCTCGATGGCAAGCACGTCGTCTTCGGAGAAGTCATCTCCGGCCAGGATGTCGTCAAGGCCGTCGAGGCTGAAGGCTCGCAGTCCGGCAAGACCAAGAACCAGATCACCATCACCGATTCTGGTGAGGCTTAAACTGGTCGTGCGCCCTTGGCTCAAACCGAACCACAGAAAGAAAAGGTTGCGATTGTCTTTTGAACGATTGCCGCAATCGCCCACAAGTAGTGTAGATGGCGATCCTTAGCAATGCTTTTGTGGTCTGGTCATTGCAGCTACTCAAGGCAGTTGCCTATTTTGTTAGCACAATCTTTCTACCGCAAATTAAATAAAATGAAATGTTATCAAGTAACAGCCACCCAATTTGACAGCCTCGACAGTTTTCTACTATTTGGGATTTCTGACTTCCACTGCTCGTGTTGGACTCTTCGGCCACAGTATCTATGCGTTGCATCTAACGTTCACAGCCCTCCGCTAAAGGCAAGCGAGGCTCCGACGATGGCGATCGCACATGAACGCAATTAAAGACAACTGCTAGCCAATCATGCATGCAAAAATGGTACATTGCATAGATGGATGTCGCGCTACTCAGATTACTGATCCCTGTGCCGATGCTCTACGAATGCTACAGCTTGTTTTGATTAACCTATATACATCCCGAAAATCCCTTATGCCGCAAAACTAATGTCACTAATTAATTGCAGACCTCAAAGCCGTTTGCCGCTACTGGCAGACTGTCTGCGTTTGATCAATGCTCTAATCTTCTCCTCTTCTTCCTCATCGATGGCACTGGCTTGCGATGCTGTCTCTAGGCTATCCTCGAAGCTTCCTTCCTCGGATGCCGCTACTGGCGAGTAACTCGGCTTTCCTTCCATAGGCGATCCCTGTTCAGATGCACTAGCAGACGGACTTGAGTTTACTTTGACTTCATTCTGCAAGGCACTACTTTGCACATTCAGCGGAGCCGTCACAGCCCATGGTTCGCTCAGGCTCATTGGGCTTGGAGTATCGACGGGTGCGTGTTCAGGTGCTACTTGGGCAAGATCACTGAATGGGTTCGCATCTTGATTGGTCGCTGGCGCTAGTGGTGCCTTGAAGATGTCTGTCCTGAGCATAGAGTTTCCCAAATGTTGTTCGGTGATGGCGGTTCGGCGGGGTCTGAATGCGCCAAGATCAGGAGATGCTTCCACGCTGGTTGCGAATGTGGTAATCGAGAATCTGGAAGGTAGCTGCTGCTGATACAATCTTCTATCCACTGACGGTCGACGATCAGGACCTCCTCCGCCCATGGAGCTCATAGAGGCCCATTTGCGTGGTTGACGCATCCATGGTCGAGAGATAGGTGGTAGAACACTCATGCTTGACCGGGGTGTGGCTACGTCGTACATTTCGTCAATATTCTTGGTGATAGAACCGCTAAGTGAGGCTGGTCTTGCTGGGCGAGGAGGAACTGCCAGAGGAGATTCGACGTGGGCTTGTCCCCAAGCCTCCTGTTGACTGGCGGGGCTCGTTGAGCCGGGAACAATGATAGTCGGAATATCTCTTGGGCTTATACCAGGCGTTTCTTCCATGGTGGTTATGTTGTCCTGTCCAACTTCTCGCGGATAATCAGATGCTAGTCGATAAACTTGGCCGAGGTCGACAGAGCTTTTGCGTCTTTCAGAAGGAATGGTAGGATAGATCCCAGCAAACCTGACAGCCGATGTGGAAGCTCGGTATTCCTCTTCTGCCTGTTGTGGACTGCGAGCAGGAGTGCTAGTGGCAGCTTCGACATAGCGGCTATCGTATCCGAATGAAGCTTGATCGGTCGAGAATGGATAAGCGGCGCCAGTCCCAAAAAAGGAAGCCGCAGCAGCAACAGTAGGCGTCTTCTCGCTGTAAGAGCTAGCGGCGCTCTTTACATCTGTAGCATCTGGAGCGAAGTCGAAGAGTGAATCGCGTCGTTTGGGTCGGCGTGACCGACGGCGCATGCACAGCCAGATTGCAAGACCGATAATAAGTATGATGAGAGCGGAGATGATCGCGGTGAGGGCTTTGGCGGTGGGAGACGAGTCTATCATTTGGAAAAAGTTCTTCTTCGACTCTGCTGCGCCTGTAGGTGTAGGTGCGGGCGAAGATAGTGTGGTAGCACTGACGAAAGCAGTTCCAGTCGTCTCGTAGACAGTAACGACAGGAATACCGTTCGCATTTGTGACGACTGGCTTGGCTACTATCGAAGTGGCGGCCACGCGGGTATTGCTCCTTATCGTGGAGCTAGCCTGTGAGCTTGTAGCGAGAGAGGAGGTAGAGTGGCTAGCATTTGACGGGGAGGAGGCTGAGTCGGCAGCACTGTTAGTAGTACTTTGTGTTGGTGAAGAAGCAGACGACTCTTCAGAATTCGACTCGGCGCTTGATGGATTGGGAGCGGAGGAGCTTGACGACAGAGCTTGTTCAATAGCCGGGGTAGATGACCTCGTGACAACAGCTTTGATTCCACCTGAAGATGCTGAGAAGACTGGAGTCTCTGCGGATGGTTCGGAGATGGTGCTTGACGGGCGTGATGCTTCAACTGCCGAACTTCTAGCAGGTCTTCTTCCATCGCGATCTACGGAAGCACCAGCTGTTGCTGAAAACGAAATGGAATGCCTAGTAGCCGAAGTTGAGACGGTTTTGGGATTGACGAGCTTGATGTTGGTGCGATGTTGGCTGAATGTCTTCTCGGTATCTGAAGTTCCGGCCGTGGATTCTGCCAGGACTGCTGAGACGACTGCGCTGACCTGAGCAGCGTCGAGGGTGAGGGTGAGGAGTATGCCTTGATCCGGGGCAGCATCAGATGGAGAAGTATTTGATGGCGCTAGAGTGCTGGTGCTATGAGGATCTTCAGCAGACCGAGAGAGGAGAAGGGCGTGCTGGGTCATTGTGAACTGTAGAAGGAGGGTCAGCAGCTGGAAGTAATGAGGGCGGAATGCGGCATCAGCTTACCGGATGATCCCTTGGAATTCAGAATGAGATATCTATGCACTTGTTGATGCTTGTGTGTTGGATGGAAGGAAGAAGGGAAAGAAAGAAAGATAGGTGGATGGTCGGTCAAGCCCCAAGTCAGGATCTGCTTCCAGCCAGGATCTCACTCGCTCGCTGGATGTCAGGTACGGTGCCTGTTCTGTCAGCAGGTCAGTGACTCAGATCTACATATTTGGGCAGTGTTGACTGTTGTGTGTTGTGGTCCAAGTCGTCGAGTCCATCCATCCGTCCATGGTGGGCAGGTGGCGGGCGATGATGGACAGCAGCATCCGGATGGCGAGCAGCGAGGTCCAGCAGCATCAGCGACAGGACAGCGATGCCATGCTGGTTATACACATGGAGTGCTGCCATGTGCAGAGTGGAGCTGCGTGCCACGTTGTTGTACCTGTCCCATCCATCCGTCGTTACGAAGTCGAGCAGAGCAGAAAGGCAGCGACTTGCCATTGACCCGACTTGGAGGAAGTCATCGACAAGTGGAAGACACATACACGCCATAGCCTGCAGCAAGCACATAGTCAGCACAGAACAGAGTACAGCACGGCACCTATGGATCTGTAGAGGCGCGCTCGCCAGCCAGGTCTCCCCGTCGACGCCGACGCCGACGCCGTTCGGGCTGCAAGGATGGATGTGAGCAGTCACCACCACGACAAGCACGCTGTCACAGCTGCATGCATCGGGTACCGCCAATACTTGACAGACCGCCACTGACGCTCTGCTCTGGCTTCAGTCCACCTTTGCAGCCCTGATGAGCAAGGCTAAAGCCAACACGCAGGCACAATCTGGACTCGCCCTGGCAAAGCAGGCGGAGCTCGAGGCAACGCGAAAGAGAGAAGCAGAGATTGAAAAACAGAATGCCGCAAGAGAGAAGGAGCGTCGCCTGAAAGAACAGGAAGCTCGCCGCAAGAGAGAGGAAGAACGGCTGGCATTAGAAGAAAAGCTGCGAAAGGAGAGGGAGGAGAAACGAGCGCAGAAGGTGACTCGCCTCCAACTTCAATCTCTCGCCCGCTAACCTTGCTTATGTGTTCATATCCCTTCAAGGACAAGGAAGCCAAGGATAGACCAGCACAAATGGTCCAGGTGGCGAAGAAGGGAGGAAAGCTGCCCTCGACCACCGAGCGCATACCATCAGCAGCATCCACCTCCAAAGTCGTCAGCGTCGCTCTCAAGAAGAAAAGACGCATAGATGCTATGTTCTCAGATGACGAAGGCACCTCGGATGCTTCCACTTCTCGAAAAGCTGGCTCCAGCAAGCACCGAGCCGGTGGAGGATCTGGAAAGGCTGCACGCAGTTCTTCGGGATTAGCCTCTGCAAGCGATACTTTATCAGCCAAGGAGAAACTCAAGCTTGGGTTTGATCCATCCGAGCTCCGCAGCCTCAATGAAAACCGGAAAGACGTCCGAACTATTGAAGAGATTGAGCAAGACTATCGTAGGAAGCAAGCTCTCGCTCAGCCGCCGCCGTCTGCACCTCCCAGCACTGGTTTATTTGCCAATCGGAAGACGGCGAGCAACGTCACTCAAACAACGCCATCTAGCTCTACATTGACTACCACTACCCAAGCATCTCTTGCCAATCAGAGACCCAGCTCTTCAGTTGCCGAACCTTCCAGCAAGCCAGGTCAAAGCAGTAGTAAAGCTAAAGAGTCGACAGCAGATGGGATGCCACGGAAACGTACCAGATCGCCCTCCAATCCGACCTCCAGCAGACAGCCAGCTCGTTCGAGATCACCTCCTCGCAAACGTGCTGCCTCTCCTCCAAGTTCGCCCCCTGCGAAGCTGTCCAAAACAGAAGCTCGTAGACAAGAAATATGGGCCATACTCAACCCGCACAAAGCTCAAGCACCTGCATTCGGAGCTTCCTATGCAGATGATCTTTCTGATGATGATATGGAAGCAGGTATCGATGATATCGAAGAGGAGGACCGAAGGGCAGCTCGTATTGCCAGACTCGAGGACAAGAAAGAAGAAGAAAGGCTCAAGCAGCGAGCGAGAGAAAAAGCTGCCAAGAAGAATGCAAAGTCGTAAAGTAATTCTACGTATACTATGTAGCACTCCGGTTGAGGAATTTCGTTTGCGCATGTAGTTGCTGTGATTATGTTGGCAAATGTTGTACAGTTTGATCCTTTAAACAGCAGATAAGATAGCAGTGCTTAGACCAGCCTATCTACATTTAGCATACTTTCTCGTTCAATACCCATCCACAATTGCTATGCAAGTGCTACCGTTCATGGGCAAGGATGGCTTCAAGTGCTCCATCGAAGCACTAGGGACCAATAGACTAAATCACCAATGAGCAACACCTTGCGTGCGTCTGCAATTCCTGCTGCCTATCAAGGGTGTGCTGTGTGTATTTGAACGCCACTCTTGCTTGACCAGATTCACCTCTGACACCACACGCATTCCATCCACACCACCACCACCCGCTCATGAGGCTCGAATGCTGGAGCGCATCTCCCGCTCAGTCTTCTCGTGCTTCCACCGCTTCGAGAGTGCGCTCACCAGGCTCACCGACCGCGTAGGCCCAGCATGCGTCTTCTTCTGTACCGTCCTGCTCGTCGTGGGCACGATCACGTTTTGTGAGAATTGCGCTGCATCCACCGAGGCAGACGGCAGCAGCTGATCTCTGCGACCGTCCCTACAGTCGATGTGTACTACTATGACATGTTCCTCGCGCCCGGAGTCTCCTGGTTCACCTCCATCGCCGGCACAATCTGGGCTCTCTACCTCGTGACAAACATCGCGTTCCACTACTACAGCGCGGTTACCATTCTTCCTGGCAGTCCAGCAGACCCACCTGGTACCGTCAGGATACGTCCGTTCTTGTCCTGGAGGAACCAGAGAGCGACTGCACGCCCTACCAAGGTCGACGCGGGCGATGCAAAGAAGAGGCGACGCGGTCGTCTACTCGAAATACAGCAGCCATCCACGATAGTCAGAACATGCAAGCGCTGTCCACTAGTACAGGATACCCACGACAAGAGCATCTGGAAACAACCGTCCAAGCCAGAACGCTGTCATCATTGCAGTGTCTGTGCCGCATGCTGGCTTGCTTTTGATCATCACTGCCCTTGTAGGTTGCGTGATGCTCTAAACAACAGGATTCAGCTGAACTTGGCTCTCACAAAATACAGGGATAAACGGCTGTGTATGTCTCTCTATCCTAGCTGCTCTTCGAGCGAACCTTGCTGAATTGCAGCCATCTCCTAGGTCGGCTTGTACAACGCTCGTTACTTCCTGCTGTTCATGGTCCACATGGCTTGCGCATGCATATCAGTCGCACTCTTAGGCTTCCATACAATGCTACGGACGTTTGACTTTCGTCATAATGTAAGTCACCTATCGTCCTTCTTCCCAGCATCCGCAATCAAGCTGATTGGGATCGTGTCGATTTGTTCCAGTGGCCGCATTTCACTCCTCGTCCTTTCAGCTTGATCCTCTGGATTCTATGCGTAGCTATGGGTTTTGCATTGGCAGTCATGGCAATATGGCAGGTGTGTACCTGTACAATGTACACAGGACGCTTGCTGTGTTGTATACTCCCTACCTGATCTGACACGTATTTATACTCCAGCTGTGGCTGGTTTCTCAGAACGAAACAGCAGTTGAAGCGAATGATAACTGTAAGCGCAAGCAAGTCCTATCGTGAGATGGTTTGCTGAATCTCGTGTCCAGCCTACTATCGAAAGATCGCAAAGCGGCGGAACAAGGTGATTCGCTCTGCGCTCTGCTGTTGGTTCTCGAGCTGATCCTAAGTTTGAATAGACATTTCTACCTCCCTACAATCTTGGATGGCGAGAAAACCTGAAAGACTTCTTCAATGTTGGCGAGGAACGGTATGTAGATTCACAAGCTACCAAATGCCTTTCGGAGCTGATTCCCAGCATAGTTATCCATATTGGACGATCTTGATGCCTCTGCGTATTGAGCCTACAAGCGATGGCTGGCGCTGGCGAAAGCGGCACGACTGGCAGGCAGGCAGTATAGAGGAAGATGATATGTTAACAGACGAGGAAGGGGACTGAGTAGCATTTCGATAGCTTTCTGGTCGTGTCAAACTGCCTTTGCGGTCTATACTTCAAAAGAAGTGTACTGTCTACTATTTGCCAATTGCCTTTTAGTCTGCAAGGAATCTATTTGCCTTGGACCCCGCCTAGCTTAATATAGATGATGTCGCTGTATAGGCGCGATATCGTGGTGAGAGCACAGCGACTTCAGTAATCACTCTTGCCACTTCTCCTGGCGCTCTTTTCTCTGTAACCTACTGTGGTGGAACGCAATACTCGTACTGCAGCTCGTCTTCACTCGGGCTTTCAAGGCTCCTCCTCTACGCTTCTTCAAGACTCTGCAGCTCTGCCTGGAAGATGCCGCGTGTCGTAGCAGATTTGCTAGAAAGAAGACCTCGACGGAAGTGTGGTGACTATCGAGACCGCCGTCAAGACCGCTGCAGGATACCCCCGGCACCAGGTGAGCTGCGATGGCCAAAGAGATGCTGTACTACCCTCAGATCCTCCACGTGCTGACTCTCATGCAGTCCGCGGTACGTATGCTGTTAAACAGGACGCCTTGCAGGATAAAAAGCCAGAACGGCGAAAAAGAAAGGTCCGCATCACACCGCTCCACCAGAGGCGCATCAATCGCCAGCGCAGGCTCGAAACGCAGATGAGTGAGCAGAGAGACGAGTCACCGGCTGTCCGTATGTCTACTTGCGCATCTGTAGTATCGGTGATAGTCATGCTGACTTGCTGCCCAAAAGAAGCTCCGCCACAACCTAAGGCAGCAGCTCCAGTAATCAGAAGGGGCCATGTAGAAGTCGTGATATACGTAAAGCCTGTCAAGAAGTAGAAGCATTGCATTCTTTGTATTGCATCCTTTCGGTTTGCCAGGTTGCATGCTGTAATTGCGTTTCTTTTGCGTTCTGGCTGTTTCCTGATCTCTGGCTGTAGCTGTTTTAGGCAGCAGTCCAATGGCTAGTAAAGTGCTGGAACTTTTTGAAGTGTTCGCCGATTGTATCGCTACACGGAAGGCTGTACTTTTGCCTCTTGTCTCTTGCTCCCAAGTAGTCACCCAATCAACTGCAAACGAGTCCTTCGAAAACACACTTAGCAAGACAGACAAAGGATATAACTCAGCTAGACACTTCACTCGTCAGCACCAGCGTCAGGCACATCGCATCATGGCCAAACACAATCAAGCTGAAAAACGACGCCGGTCAGTAATGTCTCATTGCTTAGGCCTGCACTGCGGTCGATACTTTCCAGTTCTTACCAAGAGTCTTCTGTAACAGTATCAGCGGGAAGAGGAGCCCGGAGAAAGCGGAGAGTGTCAAGGTACTGCAGCTGAAAGTAGCGAAGGCGAAAGCCGGCAGAAGGAAAATGAGAAATCAGCTGGTGATTGCGAAAAATGAGAGAGAAATAGAAGCCGAATACTCATCGGTACCTCCGACATCGCCAGCATCATCAGAAGTACAATACCACGGAAACAGGATATATGCGCCGGTCGAGCATAGTAAGTCGCAGCGTGACGAGGATGATCGGAAGTGTCGATACCTTGCAGCTCCAGCATTGCACATACGCTTCCTTTCGTGGTCCTCAGACAAGACCATCCAGCGCTGGGACAGTTTTAGCTGACAACGGTGTGCTAATTCGACAGAACCGTATAGCTATCGCCGGGGACGTCAGGAGAATTTGGGGGCTGCAGCTAGAGGTAAGAGAAATATGTTGCGGGATCTGACTTCTTACGTGATATTGAGCTGATCTGTCAACATTGTCTTCTGTGCAGATGCCAATGTCATCTCTGGACGAGCACCATTTATGGGTGGAGAAGCGGGGGTTACTCGAGCGCACGCGCTGCTGAGGAGCAACAAATTAGTAGAGTCGAGTTCTGAGGAAACTGAAGATGAAGATGAAGTAGTGGCGTTGAATCATCGTACTGCTAGAAAGGTGACTGCCTATGCCGAGCCTTTAATCTCGAGTCCACTAAGGTCGAGTCCAGCGCCCACGTCTCCCCTTTCAAGTCCATCTCCTACGAGACAGCGAGCACCTAGTCAGGCGAGCGTCCACTTGAGATCAAACGGAAGCTCGCCTCGTGAGAGAACACCTCAGAAAATCGATTCAATCATCATTTCGTTGAGCAGCACAGACTCTTCAAGCCCGTTCGCGCCAATGACTACATCGCGATGGGTTGAAAAGGCTGCACCTGCTGCGGAGACCAAAATCAGAAGTATCCTGAAGGAACGCCAACAGGCCAGAAGACGTAGGGCTAAGTCATCATCACCCAAAGGTCGAAAATTGGGGAGGTGGGTCGTCGAAGTTGCGGTTAAGGGGAAAATGGAAAAGTCTCGTAAAAGTTTATCCAAATGCAGGAACGACAAGGATAGGAAAGGTGATAGTCGAAAGAAGAAATAACTGCTTCATCTTAAAGTAAGCTTGGTCAGGTTTCATTGCGAGATCCACAGGCTTCCAAATCACTACGCCATCAGCTTGATGTGCTGCAGTTCTCTGCGGAACACAAGACACTTTGTCAGTAGCCATATGTAGCATATATATAGCATGTTATCTTATCGACATACCTTTGAACTAATTCTCCGACATACATACCCTCGTAATGGATTGGCTTTCTATCCGCGCTTATGGTAGCCTGACGCCGGGATTCCAGCTCTTTCAGAGGCGCGATGAATTCCTGAGGGGATAGATGGTAGAAGAATGTAGAGCTGATACGATATAACGGTCTTTCGGGTGATTCGCGTTTTGTGCGTTCAATCGCAGCGATTGTGCCATCGGTGCAGACGACTATATTGCAGAAGACTGATTCAGTCAAGAAAACCCATAACAGTTGGGACGCTGCTCACCTTCGTGAAAGCCAGCAAGTATCAAGCCCCCTGTCAGATGCCTAGTGAACGCCAAGGTTTCAGTATGATCAGCGGACATTTTCTTTCCTTTTGACCCACTCTAACTGCTTTCCTGCTTGGACCAGGAGATGCCCAGGCGGCATGGAGACTTGTATACGCTTGCCCTATCAACATGGCTAAGGATCAATCATAATATTCCGTATATTGCGCGTGTATGCGTAAGGAACATACAGAGTTTCGGCCCCAGATGTGCAGACCGGGGTAGCGGGACCGGCCGTGAATGGTCAAGTAGTTGAGATCGGAATGGAACCCAGCGAAAATGTCGCCCTTTCTCCCATATTTCTCGAGGTTCGTGGACGTTGGTGCAAGTAGATGCGATCCGTTCCTGTCGGAAGTTGTAGTTTGGGATTGTCAGCTGCGTCCAACCCTCGAGCTTGACTTTCTCAATATGCTTACTTGGCTAGATCCTTGAAAGTGCTTTCCTCGAGGCCAAGTCCGACAGCCAGCATGCCGTTGACGTCGTCTACAGCTGATAGCATCTGATTTCCCCACTTTCCCATCTTTGCCTTCCAGTCTGGAAATGCGGCAGGGAGGACATTAGGAGCTTTGAGCATAGCAAACTTGTTGGCATCTCCTTCTATGTTATTTGTCAGCTCATCATTGTCATTTGGCAGCTCGTCAAGCTCATTCTTGTTCATTCGCCAGAAGAAGCGACATTTGGGATCCTTGAATTCGCCAGTGAGATCGAGAGGACGCTCGGACGAGTCGAGCGAGGCAATGAGCTCGTGGCAGTCGGTATCCAGGCTGCATCGTGGCTTTTCTGTGTTCTCGAGGGTTGCACCGACTGGAGGGAGCATAAGAGAGGGAGGAAGGTGTGAACAGCGTGCTCATCAGCAAAGTGACCGCGGTTCGATTTTGACAGGAAGGAAGTTCGGTGGGCCCGGCGGTCCGAGCACGGTAGACTGAGCCGAAGCTGTCAAGCACCTCGACATACCTTGATAACCAAACTCTGGCCTGATGTCCTTGCGCAGTTCTTCGTCTGGCTGTGCAAAGTAGTTCTCGAGGAGATCGAGGAAGATGGCATTGTCGTCCTCGGAGACTCGCGAGTCTTTGACGACGAGAGCGCCGTATTTGATGAGAGCGTCGGCGGTTCTGAGGAGCGAATAGGGACTACAGTCAGTGCACCTGGATAGCTATCTGCAAAGTATTGTTCGCCCGCTCACTTGCTGGCTTCGGCTGCACGCGCATCCGGCTCGCCGTGCAGAAAGACGTCGAGGTCGACGATGGGGAGCGTTGACATGGTTGGAGATTGTTGGTGGTCGGATATGGCAGTGGGACAAGAGCAGACGTGGCCAGCACCAACTCCCGTCAAGTGATGATAAAGTGCAAGCGGAAGCATATCACTTCAATAATTGATTCACCCAAGCAAGCACGTGCAGCTCTAATTGCATGTGCTGGCACGGCGATGTGGCGAATAGTCAGCTCACCACCAACCTGCAGCCCCCGGACCATCACTGGTTCACAGCATATTGTACAAGGGTATGGCTTTGAATCGGCTACCACTTTCTAACGGATTGGTCATGACACCTTGTCTTGATACTTTGGAAGACTCGATCACGCTGCATCCTGCCGGCATAGGCTAATAAGTCTTCCATCTTCTGTTCCAAAGCAACAACAGCAAGCAGATTCGAACTACTATTATATTCCATCCAGATCAGCACAGGCACCATGTCCGACGACGAGCACTCCGACTACCGCGAAATGGGAATGTCCGACTCTGACTTCACGCTTTACTACTGGCCAGGTGCGTTGCGGTCCGGCCGACGGATGCGCATCAGAGTCCGGGCTGACATAATTTATCATACGCAGGTATTCCTGGCAGAGGTAGGTAGCATTACTACTCCCCAGTCTGCACGTACTTGCCTGCTGATTAACCAGATCCACTCCATCAGGCGAGTTCGTCCGCCTGGTGAGCCGTCTTCCCCGCCAAGCCCTAGTAGCTGGCTATAGCCGCTATGCAATGTCGCTGACTTGCAAGCACTGTTCAAATGACCCTGCCAGGCCTTCGAGTATGCAAGGCACCCCTACAATCAGAAACTCAATCCCGAAAAATTCATGAAGTACATCAAGGATCCATCCGCGACAGGTCCAGGGGTCCCGCATGCATTCGCCCCACCTATCCTGAAGCACAAGGCGATTGTCATCTCACAAACGCCAAATATCCTCCTTTACATTGGGGATGAACTCAAGCTCAATGGAAAGTACTACAATGACAAGTTCTACGTCAATGAACTCACCTTGACAATCCTCGACCTGAACAATGAGATTCACGATACTGTGAGTGGACAGTTCGGATCAGCCTACGACACTTTGTATTGAGGTTTCTTCCTCCCTTAGCACCACCCTGTCGCCGTAGGGCTCTACTACGAGGACCAGAAAGAAGAAGCAAAGCGAAAAGCCAAGGATGTTCGCGAAAATCGCATCCCAAAGTTCTTTGATTACTTTAACAATGTAATCAAGAACAACGGTTCCGGCTATCTTGTCGGCACCTCGGTCACATACGCCGACTTGGCTCTATTCCAAATCGTTGATGGCCTCCAATTCGCCTTCCCGAATCTGATGAAGCGACTCGAGACGGAAGGCGCCTATGCCGAGGTCTTCAAGCTGAAGAAGACCATTGGAACAACCCCCCAGATCGCCAAGTATATGAAGAGTGACAAGCGCGAGCCATATAGCTCGGGAATCTTCGTGAGCATTCTTGTATTTCCGTGTGCTTTGATTTTCTTGGCGAGTTCTGACATGATGCTATTCTTCGCAGCGTCACTACCCCGAACTCGATGAATGAGCAGGCGGCATTTCGGGAGATCCTGCCCAGACAGGTGACTGATAAGAAAACGGTTGTGTTTGTAGGCATAGTCCAGCAAGTCCAAAGAAGGCTTCGTGCATCTATTGAAACCAGCTTGTAGCGTCCTGTGGCATTTCAGCTTCGCCTTGCGCAATTCGGAGCCATGGATGATTCAGCGCATCGCTGGCCTTGAGGCGGTCAGCGAATGGGTACTGTAAGAAATCAATGATTATCTCAACGGGACCTTCGGTTTCATTCCCGTCTTTTGGTAGATTCGGCAAGACTGTCTTCAAGTTCAGTGAGGGAAATTCCCGATATGTAAATTTGCCGAAATCAGGGAGGTCTTTCGCGTCCTGAAAGAACAGTTACGCCTATTAGCTTGTACTTGAATCAATATACAGGTTAGTAACATGCTCACCTGCCATGTCTTCAGACTGGGCGTGCCCAAAGTTTTGAAGATGCTGCCTATGAGAGCAAAGTCGCTAAATCCACCCTCGAAGAAGGATAAACGAACAATTGGCCCCGGTGCTAATGTTGACATGAAAGACATTTGAGGCTCATCCGAGTCCGGAGAAGGCGATCGAGTTGGCCCAATTGTCGTAAAAAAGCTTGCTATTGTCGCTCCTAGAGCCCATCTGTCAATGGCGAATGGGTCGTAAGAGCGAGAGCCGAACAGAAGTTCAGGAGCGCGATAGGGTCTGCACAGTGAGTCAGATAGGTTCAGCAAGAGGTTACATGTACTTGCAGATCGACCGAGAGTGTAATGGAGTGTACTCACCCGGTGCCCAATTCGAATTGTAGACTCTTTGTTCCTTCTTGCCCAGGCTCTTGTGCATCATACGCCACACCGAAATCCGCAAGGACTACATGTCCCTTGGTAGAGACGAGGAAATTGGAGGGTGAGATGTCTCGATGAGCGATCTGCTGGCTCTCCAAGCTTGCAACAGCGCTGCACATCTGTTTGATCAACAATTTAGCTGTCGTTGCGAAAGTACTTTCATCGTGGCCCGGAACGAAGGTGGGATTGTCTAGTACATGTTGAAGAGTGATTCGGTAGAACGGAAGGGCTATGATATAATGCGAGTCGATAAAGTACGCGTTCAAGAGTGGGCAGATCTGCACAGAGTAGGTATCAGTGAAGAAGCTCTAAAGCGGCGTGGACGACATGGCGCACGTTTGGGTTCTCGAGCCTCGACAGCAGCCTGATCCCCTTCTTAATGTTGTGCGGCTCCCTCACATCGGGTGCAAAGACTACTTTGAGTGCGACTTGTCCATTCTTCTCAGATTGCGCACAGTAAATGGTTGCTGCTCGCGAGTGGACATGTTCGGAGATGCTCGACAGTTGCAACTCCAAGCTTTCACCTTCAAGTACGCCTTCTTGCAGCAGCTGAGACGGCTTCCGAGTGTTCACTGCAGTCAAGTTCACCATGCGTTGCTGCCATCAGTGTTGCCATGAAGGAGAGTGGTGCAGCCGTCCAACTCGATCATCAAAAGTTAGAAGCAAGTATCCAGCAGGAATTAAGAATGTGGTTGACCTAGACCATGACGCAGGCGTATGCAAAAAGGCTAGTGTTGCTCTACTTTCACACTCGGTTGGAAACACGCACAGAACTACCTGGATACAATGTGGTAAAAAGATACAGATGGAGGAGCACGTGACGGTTTCACAGGGCTATGACAAGTGATTATCGGGCTGCCCTCTATTAGGCCCATCGAAACTTTCAATTTCTGCATGTCGAGGGAACTCTGCAGAAGCCGAAGCAGGCGACTTCTTTCTGACGTTAAGCGGCTGAACTGGTTCTTCGTTGCCTTCAGCGATATGAGCAAGGTCGCTCTGGCTCTGGTCGTCATTCGGCATGACGTCCATGGGAGCATCGATAGCAGAGGTACGATGGCTCAAGGGCGCTCTAGAATCTGCACGTTCACCATACATGTCATCTCCAGCGTCAATATACCCGCCTCCAGGCGTATCGAGCGGAAGTCCGCTTGGTGTCTGAGCTGGAGTTACAAACTCTGAATTCGACTGTGGGACGACAGGCTGACTCAGGCGCCATTCGTCGCGCAATCGCTGTGCAGGAGAGCTTGCATCTTCATTGCCGGATCGGAAACTTGGGATGGATGAGGAGCTAGGATTCGCACGTCTGAAGGCTCCCGCAGCAAGACGACGACCTCCTCCATCATCGCCAGTTCGTATCGCATAGGAATAGTCCTTTTCTCGTACAGCCCCTAGATTAGTATTCGGAGAAGGTTGCTGCAGTAAAGGACGCTCATGAGCTGCTTGTTGGACTGATCGCATGTCGAAGCCGTGTTTGCTGCCCAGCGTAGTGTCGAGCACTGAAGTCCGCGCGCCTTTTGGACGACCAGAATTTGTAGAATTTGCACCCCCAGCTGCGGATGCGCCATGATCCCCTGGTCCACCCGAACTACTGCGCAGATTTGCATAGGGATTGAAGTAAGGGCTGGAAGAAGGCAAGGGCATTCCAAGGTTGACTGGCGGTGGAGCTCTCATAGGTGGCTCCAAATTAGGCGTGTCATTCAGGTATGCTATAGATGATCTACCCATAGCTTCGTTGCTGTCCTGACGAGTTTTGTGATCTGAACGATATGATTGTTGCTTAACTGGTGGAGTTCGGTCACGGCGGGTAGGTGAAGATGGTGTGACAGGGCTGGTGGGTGATTTGCCGTTTGAAGTCGCGACTGTTGTATAGAGGTGTTGAGGTGGTGCAGGCACATTCTGCTGTTTGGGGATCGATTTGCTTGATGATTGTGCACCTTGTCGAGGTCTGATTGAGGAAACTGCTGCCGCTGCGAGAGCAGAGGCTGCTGACAGATCAGGTGACTGGGCTTGACGGGGAGATACTTGGCGTGAAGTGTTTGCAGACGTTGGCTGCGACGGCGGCAGAGATGTTTGAATAGCCGTGTCATGCGGGGGAGGTGAAGATGCATGTTGGCTGGTAGGCGCCGCGGTGTAGGCCGGTACAGGCTCTGGCTCTGTTATCGTTGGGATATTTGCAGGACGCTCGGGAGGAGAGGCGTTGTGGTGTACATTGAGAGGCTCCGTGACTTGTTCCAAATCTTTTCTGCTTTCCGTTGCTCCGGCGGTAGCGCCGTAAAGGCCAGTGCCGTATAACTCATCTCCAGATGGCTCGAAGTTTTGCCTAGTATAATGCTCCGCTTCCTCATTCAGGCCAGGCGATGCAATCTCAGTATATTTACGGCTGACTGTATTGGGTTCATAGTGATCGACAGGCTGCAATTCTTCATCTTGACTATGGTCTGGATCAGGAGGAACGGGTCGATCATGTAATTGATGGCGCTGCATTCCATCACTGGAGACAGCCGAGGGGTTGGAAAAGCCACCTATCCCTCTGCCGGTACTTGACGATACTTCTGTTGACTGCAAAGCAGAGCGAGTTTCCTCCTCTATAGTGGTGATGCCCTCACGCTCCTGTGGCGGCTCCTCTATTCGAGGTGGCATCTGGCTTTCATCAACATATTCTGGTTCGTTGTAGCCGTCTTCTTCCTCCCTCGAGTACTCTGCACCTCCATACGGATCTTCTCGCGATTGATTCTCTGCACGCTTTGCGGATGGAGGCTGAGCATGATTCGTATCCGGCATTGCTTGTATGGGATGCATTGTTATGCCTTGAGATTGGATGTAAGGATTATGTTGATCCGCAGTACCCTCTTGCTCTCGCCACGTCGCGTTCACATCGTTTGAAAAGTCGTTCTCCAACCCTACATGCGAGGGTGTTGACAAAGGTTGGAAGGCAGCTGCGTTTTCGGAAGCGCCGAGGTTGGATTGTCCAGCTGCAAATGATTGCTGCTGACCGCTGTAAGGAGCTTGGTACTGTCCTCCATTGCCGGTCAACGATGCCTCCCGGCTGGAACTTTCTCTCTTACTGCCGTGCCTGTGCCGCTCAGATTCTTGATTCTGTGCATCTTGCTCATATTCGTAAGATTGGTCGAAGTCGCCTTGCGATGGGACAGGCAAGGAACTGTATGCTGGTTCTGCGTTGTTTGCATCAAAGACAACTTTGTGCAGACAAGTCTGTGCCTCTCCGTATATTTGCATGGTGCGGTCGAAGCCTGTAGGTTCTATGTCAACATCTCTTCGTCAGTGCATTTGCTGAGAAAGTTACTCACTGTTGTACATCATTCTGTCGCTTCCTGGTTCAGTTTTGTCGAGTCTGATTTCGTAGGTCAAAAGCTTTCCGAGCTCTCCAATAATTGTCATTTTCTCTCCGAGTTGACACAAGGCAGCGAGCTGGGAATCGCAAACATGGGCATAATATTTAAATTAGCGGGGTGACATCTGAATCTTGGTATAGTTGACTGACCTGGTGTGAAACTGCAGACCTGGCCGTCTGTCTTCGGTAATCGCCAATGGCTGCATCCTCATGAATTACAGAATTCTCCATGCTCAACATCTCCTTTCGCAGGTCGGACAGCTTCTGCGTCCAGGTACCTAAGTCCTTATGCTCGGGACTCATCTTCGCGAGCTTCTTTTCGGCTGAATCTATCTTTCCTTGTAGGGTGTCCTTGTTCTTCCTGAGCTGGCTAAACTTCTCTTCCCGTGTACGAAGCTGCTTGAAGTACATTCTGAAGTTTGAGAGGTGGTCTGCATACTCCTCTTCCGCTTTTGCCAGGTCGTTGGCCAGCAATTTGGCCACTTTCCCAAGAGTATCCTGGACAGGTTGAAGGCGGGCGGTGAAAGTGTCCGACAACGACGGTGGAAGAAGGGTCAGCATGGGAGCGAGACAAAGCCACGAGCAAGCCGATATGATAGGCAGCGTGTGCTTACAGCTAGATCCGGCCCTTCAGACTGAGCCCACTCGTCCAAGGCATGCGAGGCCTTTCTTAGATCATTCGCGACCCGCAGATGGCTACCGAGCAGGGTCTTCTCCTGGCTCAAGAGCGACTGGAGAGCCTTGAACTCTCCCACATTGATCTTGCTAGTATGCTCCAGCCGCTGCTTTGACTTTGACAGAAAGCCCGACATGGTCACTGTATTGCTGCTTGCTGTTGCTGCTCGGGCGTCACCACAATTGCGATAGCAAGCTCCCCGGACTGGATCAGCAGGAACGACAGCGAGGCCGGACGGGGCGTTCCTACGAGGTTGAAGAGGACTTCGACAGCTCACAAAGACTTCTCTCGCAGTCTTGTGTTGCTCGCAAGCCAAAGCTGTCCGAATCTCCAAACTGGGAAGCTGGCTGGTGGCTGTGAGCGGGCGTGATCGACTTCTTGCCTGCTGCTGACGGCCATGTTTATTGCCGAATACGTCCAAAATACTCGCAGAATAAAGGCAGGTCTTTGACAGATGCACGATAGGTAGCTCTGGTGATTTGCAGCAAGTGCATCCACTGCCTACTAATGAGGAAAGCATTGCAGAAAGCATCGAAGCCATCGGTCATGCACTATTTCTTGAACTACCTATGCTACAGGACACCTTCCGAAAGTTATTCAGCCTTCACGTCGACAGGCCTCTCCATTCAGAGCGCCTTCTGGCACAGCTTCTGCTGCGCATCCAAGGCACGGTGGTAACGATCATTCGTTTCCTGCTGTCTGATAGCCTTAGACGCCAGATTCTCCATCTGATACGTCTCTGTATATGCCAGAACAGTCAGTCAGTCAAGTCTTTGGATTTGAGCTGGCACGCTCGCGTACCGAGAAGTCGATCTCCTGTCCACAGGCCGAGCTTGGCGAGTCCTGCGTTCTCTGCTAGAATCAGCCCGTCCTCGAGCTTCACCTTGTTCTTGTCTTTATTCTTGTCGGCGCCACCCATGCTGGCACATATGGCATCTGGTCACATTGATGCATCAGCCACGCAAATGACACCGCTTCCAGGCAAGCTTACGGGCTGAATGAAGCATCTTGAAAGCTTGGTCATTCCGAGTATTCGAGAATTGGCAGGCCAACAGAGCCAGTATAATGGGTTTGATGTGCTGATTACCGACATCAGAGCTCAATTGTAAAGCAAGGGACAAGTTCCGCCTTTTCCAAGAAATGCTTAGCTCAGACAGCATCGAGTGTCCAGGGGTGCTTAGATGCTCACTTTGCCCTGCTTATTTCGCCATTGACGAGTGCTTCGATGATCAAACCGAGTATTCTCAATGATGGGTTGTGCTTGTTGCAGTCTCGAAGGATATTCTTCGCGAAGCCTTCGAGATCTTCATTGTTTTCGTAAACATCTTCTTCGGTCGAAGCAGGAGATGGACGATCAAGCGGATCTGTCAAGAGTCTTTTCCTCGGTGAGGGGCTGCTGGTGTGGCCTTCGCTTGCCGTCAACCGCACACGGAAGCCTTGTGCCAGTCGAATCAGAAGCAACGAGGCGCGTGCTACAATTCCTAGGTGGCTGGACTCATCGGCCCACTCTAGTACCTTCGTGAAATACTCAAAGGCCATCTCGAGTTCCCCAAGAAAGGCTGAGAACATTGCTTGAAGCGTCACAATTCTTGTCTTGTAAGCTTCCCAAAGATCGTAGGATCTCGAAAGATTGACGAGATCAATGATGATCTAGCCCAGTTGCGTTAGCTTGAAACAGTCTCGACCGCGAGAAAGTCTTTACTTACCGCGTGCACATCGTCTAACTTCGACCTCATGAGCAACAGATCTCCTTGTATCAGCATCAGGTCAATTCTTATTGCAGCCACCTGCTTAACATGATCTCTGATTCTCTCTAGCGGTCCGTCTGCGTAGCGCGTGTCTGGTGTGGCAGTCGATCAGCTATGTACCTCCTCCGACTGCGCAATCACAGGCGTACCTTCGACGACTTCGGATGACCTGAAGTCCCAGCCAAATTCCAACATCTCAATCAGCCGCTCGAGGCCTGCCGCAGCGAAATGTAGACACTTTGGCTGCCGACCAATGGGATCCAGCTGGACTATGGTGGAAATAAGAAAGGTGTACGCATAGAAGACACTCCGTGGGAGAGTCCTAATGGTAAGACTTTGTTCCCGTCCTTCCAAACCAGTCGTACCAGGAAGCACGAGCTGTGAGGATACGTGTCAATCGCTTGAGCACTTCATGCAACGCTGGAAGACCTAGCTTACCGTTACGCCACTGTCGGTATCTTCGTCGCTAGGCTTCTTCTGGTCCAGAAGGTACTGCGCTCGTCGTATATTCTGTCGGGCAGCAGTAGTCTGCCCGGCACTTGTCTGGTGAATGCAAAGAAGAACGAGAAATTGAAGTAGTAATGGGAGAGGCAAGCCTTGCAATTCGGGATCGGCGTGCGTTATTTCGTATGAAATGAGTTTGACATCGGCATCTGGGACCTCCGCATCCGTGACAGGAAGACTGAGATCTTTTGCGAGCTTCGAGATGATAGAGGCCGCTAATTCGGAATCTCCTCTCAAGACAGCAAGACGCGCCCGCATGGTGAGCAAAGTCCAGCTGAGTTCCCTGTGTCCGCGAGCGTGGGATTGTTCGACCATGTCTCCTAAAGCAGCCATAGCAGACGAATAGTCTTGCTCGTAGGAGTGACAGATACGTATGAAGAGAAATTGAAAGCGATACAACCAAGCTATTTGACCAGGGTGATCTCGATGAACTTCAATGGCTGTCTTCTTGGTGAGATTCTTTGCAAACTTGATGTTCCCATTGGACAGGGACAGCTCGATTTGAAGGTACAGAGCATGAAAACGATAGTCTGCCAGATTTTCGTGCTGTCAAAGGTAGGGGATTCAGCAGTTGATAGTAATGGTTTGAAGAACGGAATGGGCTGACCGTAGACGCCAGAGAGAGCTGAGCAGAGGAAACAAGAATCAGGTCAATATTGCATCCATCGGAGTCCGTTCAGGATGACCCACTGCCTTTGCAATAACCTCCTCGGTCTGTTCCGAGTTGTGCGTTTCCCTCGCTAGAAGCTCCGCCAGCATTAGACGCGCTCGAAGATTCTGCCGCACGTCTGGTCCACCAAGGCGTACAGCATGTTCACACGCTATGATTGCACCTAGCATGTACCTTCTGTACGTCGATATAAAGTCTGCATAGACACTTCCAGTCTGGTGTGTTGTTGATGTGGCGCCGCTTCCAGCTTCTCCTTCCATCCGCACATCATGCTTTAGAATTTCCTCGGCCGAAAGAGTGTGACCCGCTGCTATGATAGAGCTCAATCTATGTGCTGCGTTGACATAGCGCGTAGCTATGACCAGTAATTCCAGCGGTACTGGCAAGGTCTTCATAGGCTTGTAGTCACGCGTCTGTTCGCGTTCTTCGTGATACGGCCCGCTGAGGGGTTCAGGCGTGCCTTCTATCTTCACGACATGTCTCTCGTGCTCCATTTGAGCGGAGAGGAAACTCCAGCAGGCAGGTGTTTGAGTGTGTGTATGTGGGAACGGCTGAAGGGCAAGCACTTGACAATCTCTAGACGTTAGGCTGTGATCGGGGCGGCCAGTAGGAAAATGTGTAACGTAGAAGAATGCATAGACTGAAGCAACTCCTAGTAGAAATGCTACTTGGATACATCATAGTTGTACATGACGCCCTTTTGCATTGTAAGGGGGGACAGTAAGCGATAACAGGTATATCAATAATTTAAGCGATTTCAAAGCCATTTAATATATTAAATCGTGATGATCCTGTGGAGTGAGCTCCTATTCCCGTATAGCTGTAGCAACATTGCCTCGAGAAAGGCTGGAAGAAGCTTCCTGGGTGAACTTTTTCTGGCCTGGTTTGTCGTGCTTAGAACAGAAGTGCGCCCTGCGGCTTTGCACTTCTTAAGCACATGTGCAGCAATCACGGATGCATGTATCCGTGAGTGCGAGGCTTACCCAGCTTCCAACCTCTATCTTCTGTTCTTCCTAACTCGCCGGATCCTAGG
The DNA here is from genome assembly GCA_022835595.1 of Cystobasidium ongulense. Classification (NCBI taxonomy): domain Eukaryota; kingdom Fungi; phylum Basidiomycota; class Cystobasidiomycetes; order Cystobasidiales; family Cystobasidiaceae; genus Cystobasidium; species Cystobasidium ongulense. Next base: position 218,454 of record BQUP01000013.1, on the reverse strand, counting down.
GTGTCGATGCCTACTCTGTAGCTGATGCGATTTGCGGCTGTCATCGATGCCTTTGTGTTGATTGTGGCGTACAGGCACATGCATCACGTAATATAAACCTTCTTAAGGTCCTTCCACTCGTAAACATCTTGCGTTCGTGGGCATTTGATCTTGCCGTCTCTGCTTGCCAGCTGCTTGCAAGCCTCTCCGGAGTAGACCATGCCATTTGGCAGAGCGTACGCTGTGTCTTCACCTGCTAGCAACTTGCCTGTAACTTTGCAGACGATCGCAGAATTGGCGTGGAGACCTCCTGGCACTTCGGGTGCCTTGGCAAGTTTACCCAAGAGCGATGAGTCACAGGTAGGACAATCTACGTTCCGGTCTGCGGCGTCCGGAGAGAAGCAAGAAGGGAGCTTGATGGCACAGAGTCCAGCCCAGAGGGAGAGATTGAGTAGAGGAAGAGGTGGAAGTGCGAAAAGAGCTAGATAGGAGCGTCGGAAGGTAGCAGCGAGTGTGTTCCAGCGCGCGAGATTGTACAGCGCTTTGTAGGGCAGACAGGTGGTTTCGGGTCCAAATGCTAACAGAGCCATTGCTTGACGTATTCGCTGTTGACCATTACGGGCTGAAGCAGCTGCTGGTACGAGGTGTTTGCGGCAGTGTATAATAGCAAGTTGCGGCTGTCGCTGTCGGGCTAGCTCGATGAATTCCTGGAAACGTAGATCGAACTCCAGTGTGCTCTGAGAAGAGCGGTATCAGCAACCTATCGCTTGAATTTAAAAGTCGCTGCCTCACCTTTCCCTTTTTGAGCGTTGATGAATTGTCCTTGCACCACTGCAGAGCTTCGGTGGCTGAGCCTGATCGCAAAGCATCTTCGATACGCTGAAGATCCCTGAAGAGCTCAATGTCCACGTCTGTCAAGCCATTGAGATTTTCATCAATGGCTAGAGTCTGCGCGGACTCTGTGTATCCTCTCCGCAGCAGGTAGTCTACGAGATGACGTTGAAGTCTGGCATGGGACCAGGTGGAGTATGCACGTGTGTCCGCGGAGGGTATGCTTTCCAGCTGTTGGAGATGGGTGATACGTGTCTTGGAGGAGGCGACTAGGCTCTTTTGGCTGGCCTGACATTCCTGAAGCTGTATTTGGGATGGACAACGATAAGACCGGCATCAGCGTTTGCCGGCATGGCGCTATCGACGACTGCACCACACTTGCCTTGCCTTTGAGAGACTCGAGGCGCTTGATAGAGGCCTCGACGGCTTTCAGCTTGTCCTCTCGCTTGCTCCCTGGTGCAGACTTGGCCTTCTTCAGGTTGGCCTCGACGGCGGACATCTCTTTATCAGCGCCTTTGCTGGCCAGCCTGTACGTCTTGCGCATGCTTTCGACGGGCACTCGCAGGAGGGACTGCTCCAGAAGCAGCATGGCGTCGCTGTTCAGCGACTGTGTCGGATTGGCCATGGCTCGCTTATACCGAGTGGCAGTCGAGGTCGGCTTGAAAGAGACTTGCAACAATCTATGTGTCGTCGTCTTGTGTGTCCAGCTGGCGTAAAGACGAAATCGCGTTGTTGCTCTTCTGCCTTACTCTAACACATCCGTCAACACGAACACAGCCACAATGGCATAGACACACGCTGCAAGATGGTCTTCCTACGCGAGGGAGGCAAGGACGAGCTCTCCATTCTGCTCGAGAAAGGTCGTCGCGACCAGGCCAACGCCACTGCTGGAGTTCGTCGAACCTGCCATGCTCGTGCAGACCACACCAGCGTATAGCTGACATGGCTAGGCGCCTTTATTCATGACAGCCCTCCCGTCTGACCTCCGCCGGCCCTTCTGGATCTCCACCCAGAGCTGCGGGCAAGGGCAAGCGCAAAGCAGAAGAGTCAACAGAACCAGCCGAAAGCTTGCTTCACCGACTCGCTGGCCCGAGCACAAACAAAGCCGGTCTAAAGAGAGAGTATGCATCAGAGTCTCCCCGCCGCCGTTGTGCTTCGCTGACCACCTTACTTTCTCCAGCCCGAATGAAGTTCGTCAGATAATATATCAGTCGGTATGTACCTCGTATCGCTCTCCAAATCCTCCGCTAATGATGGTATTTAATCTCTTGACAGAGCAAAGGAGGTCACTACTTCAACAATGAAGAACGCAAAGATGAAAAGTTGACTGTAGAAATTGAAGCTTCTTTGAAGAAGCTCGAAGAGAGCATACGAGCGAGGGGCGGCGACCTCAGTGTCGAGGTGAGCATACAACCTCTATATCCATGTATGATTTGGAGCAGGAGCTTACACACTTCTTCCGTCTGCAGGAGAAGAAGGCTGACAGAATCATTGCTGATCTCGAAGCACATCGAGACGTCAGCCAAACAATAATTGTCGTGGATTGTGATGCTTTTTATGCTTCAGTCGAAGAGCTCGACGATCCCAGCTTGATAGGCAAAGCGTTCGGGGTAGGGGAAGGTGTTCTCACAACAGCTAGCTACGAAGCTCGCAAGTATGGCTGTGTGAGTGCTTGTAGTGCAACGCAGGCCTGGAAAGAGCTGACTTTGTTCGCCAACAGAGATCGGCTATGCCTGGCTATATTGCAAAGAAGCTCTGTCCGCATCTAATCTTCGTCAAGCTGGACTTCACAAAATACATAGCTGCTTCTGGTAAAGTAATGGCCGTTCTGGAGCGATATGGTGAGGAAGTGCTTAGACGGCAACGATTAAGAAGGTTTACTAAGTATGCATACGTGATACAGATCCAAACTACTCTCCAGCATCTTTAGATGAAGCATACATGAATCTGACTCCATATCTGAAGAAAACAGGCATGACCGCCGACCAAGCCATCCAACAGATGCGCGAAGAGGTGAAACAAGAGACTGGTCTTACAGTCTCTGCGGGGTGTGGACCTAATACCATGACAGCAAAGATTGCTGCAGACTTCAACAAGCCGGACGGTCAATACGTTGTGAGCAGACTCGTCGTCAGCACTACTGGCGAGTCACTGATTATCACGTCTTTCGATGAAATGCAAGGTTGAACCAACTAAAGAAGGATGCAAATCGTTCATGGATGATCTGTCGGTCCGCAAGATCCCTGGTGTAAGTCCTTTACAAACCGGAATGACTTTCTCTCGGAATATAGCTGATGACGGACTTCTAGATTGGTCGTGTCACAGAACGATGGCTTGAGGCACTGGGAGTCATCAAATGCCGCGATATCTACAAATTCCGAGCCAAGCTTGTCCTAGCGAAGGGGGAGTCGGGTGCCGCTGCACTGTTTCGATCACACCTCGGTATTGCAGGCAACGTTGTCGAACGAGGAAAGCGAGAAGACAGGAGAGGCGTCGGGCATGAAACTACCTTCAGCACTCTATGGCGTCCGAAGGAGCTAGACGATAAATTGAAGGAGATAGCAGCTAGTCTAGCGGAGGATATGGCACGTTTACAGTATTCGGGAAGAACGCTCACACTGAAACTCAAGCTCGAGACCTACGAAGTACTTTCGCGCTCGCATACACCTGGTGATGGACTCATGTTCCATACCTATGATCAACTCTACAAGTATGGTAAACAAATGCTGGACAACGAGGTCTTGACTCGAGCACAAGATCATGAAGCTGGAAGACCGATCAAAGGCAAAGGGAAAGACCTGCGGCTACGTTTGATGGGATTGAAAGTCTCGGGTTTGAGGGACGATTCGGAAGAAGCTGTCAAGAAAAGCAAAGGCAAGGGCTCCTTGTATGATGTAAGTATCGCCAGCTCTATGTTTGTGATAGCCTGCTGACCTGCCGCTGTTGACTAACTCGATAGTGGGCGAAGAAGGCATCTACCTCCACCTCAACATCTGCTCGTAAATCGAATGCATCCACGCCCATTGACCTCACGAGCCTTTCAGATGACGATGATGATGACGATGGCTACGATGATATATCGCTGTCAGCCGCTCCCTGTCCTCGCTGTCACAAGACCATTGCCTTTGACAATCAAGAATACGAAAGCCACATCGCAGCATGTTCGGGTGAATCAGATCACCACCCTAGTCCACCTATGAGTGAGTGAGTTTCGTGCTGGCTATTAGCAGAGATCATGTTGACAACGGACTATGCTTCACACAGAGCGAGAACCCATCGATCTGTCCCTCGCCTCATCGCAAGACGATATAGAATGTCTCGTAGACGGAGGATTCGTTACATTACCAATGTACGCTCAAGCTACTACTAGTAAATCATCTACTCGGGTAAGCAGAAGCAAGGATGTCTCGCGCAAGATCAAGAAGGAAGATCACGGTGCATACACTCAGATCAGGCAAAACAAACAGTCAAAAACGAGCAAAAGCAGTAAATCGTAGGGCATGAGGGTCGTTCGGGTAGCAAAGGTATACGATGGAAATTGTCCTTCAAGAAAGCAACGTTGTGCAGTACTGTCGTTGTTGTATAATTTAAAGCGACTGAGCTTGCGATGCCCCGCCAATCTGCTCAGAATGTGCTGAAAACGGGGCCAAAGAGAGACATGTGATCTCGGACTGCTGTTCTCACTCGCTCACTTCCCTAAAGACCTGTATGCATTGACCGCAACAGCCATTGCCACTTTGGCAATTAGAAATTATTTGTGTAGCCGTCGCTTCTTTCGCCTCTCTCACTTGCAACTCGCAGTGCTATCTATCTAGGAAATCTCCTCGCTGTTGACATGTATTGTAGGACTCTCAGGACTAGGTGGTCTGACCCGAGCAATCTGTCTTTCGAGTTTCGCAAGCCTTTCCTCGTGTTCAGATCGAAGACGAGCATCTTCCAGTCTTGCCTGTTTAGCTTCATCGTGATATGCAGTAGTTCGGTTCTTGATTTGCTTTACGACTCCCTTGGTCTTCTTGCTATCATCCCTACATTCAGCTTGTCCTTGCTCTAGGTTCGCCAATGTGGTGTCGATGCTAGCAAGCCTCGCATCTAAATCACCGTTCTCGCCATTTCTAGATTGACGCGCGAAGATGGCATCTACGACTGCGAGAAGGTCGCCGCGTGTGATGCAACTGCCTGAAATCTGTGTCGCGCTCTCTGATAGCATAGTGTTCTCGCCTTCGTTGGTCTCGTTTAGGAGTTCGCCCTCAAGACTGTAACAAGAAGGTGCAGGTTCAGGATTATTCGCCTTCGTGTCTGCCATAGTAGAAGTATATACGTACTCTGAAGACATGTAGATGCGTTTGTATGCGACACTGTAGGACGAGAGGGGTTCAAGGTAGGCCGCAGTCAATATCTGAAGTCTAATGAGGTATATTTTACTGTAAAGACGGCGTCACTCACGCTTCTTCGGTATTCCAATCAAATGTCGCCAGCTTGGTCAGCTGGAGGATTGGAAAACAAACATCAGGTCAGCAGGCTGCTAACATGTGCAAATCAACAGACTTTTGGTCTTGCTTACACCGAAAGAATGTGGACCTTTCCTTGCTTGACGGAGTCTGTCATCATACCAGTACAACGATATCAGAGAGGACCTGCGCGTATGTTTATTTCGAGCGACTCCTACTTGATCCATCCAATCTTGTCCATTGCTTGTTTAAGGATGCGTGGGTTTGTCAAGTAGCGAGCTCGCTCAGCGTCGGTAAAGTAGCCTGATACAGCCTCGTTGCAGATGTAGCAAGCAGGGACATGGGCGTTTCTGCACTCTTGTGGTGTGTATAGACCTGCTTGGACGAGAGCGCCGTGCAGTGCTTGGGGGATGAGGTCGAGTCTGACATGCAGCCTGCCTGATCTTCGAGTGGTTGCGCAGCTTGGATGCTGCGTCTTGAGCCTGACCGAGCAGATCCAGCACGATGGGCAGTCGCTCATGAGCGCTGTCGCAACTCGAGCGAGAGCAGGCGTCAGTGAGATACGACACACGCAGTCAGTCGACAAGCGCGCAACAGCAGTCCCCGTTGGACAACTTTCAATGGTCTTCGACCAGACCGGAGCTGGTCCGCAATCAGACGGACAAGGTGACAGGAAGCTTGCTCGTATAGATGATACCGCAGGAGTGCTGCCTTGGACTTCATGCTACCAGTGTCATAAGAGTGCTGTAGACTTTCTCGCCCGTGTAAAGCGTCTCGCCTGTGTTGGCGGGAGGAAAAGTCGAGCGCATTCACACAAAGCTCGGAATAGAGTCAGACTCAAGACTCTCGACAAGCTTAAGAATAATAAGATGATTACTGTGGATACTCAAGAATCAAGAACAATACTCAAACTACGTGTTGAAAATCTAAATACCGAGTTTACTTTTGAAATACGGTCCTGTTTTGGCGCACAAATGCAGCTAACTTTATTGTCTCCAAACTAAAGTATAGTATCCTTGTCGGCCGAGCAAGCTGATGGCCTACATCTACTCACACTGATCCTTTCCTAATAGCCTGTTGGTCACCTCGTATGAGATAAGCTCTCTGGAAAACTGACCTACTGGCGCGGGCGAGGGCGAGGAGAGTCTATCGGTAATGATGGGACTGCTTGGCATGGACAAGGCCCACTGAGTGCTGCGGCTGGGAGAATCAGGAAGCTCAAGTTCAAGTTCGAGTTCGAGTTCGATGTCGAGACGGGGGAAACCCGCAACCTCGTGTGGCTCTATATCCCTGCATTGTATACATCTGTTACGAATATACCTGTCAGAACAAAAAGAAAAGATGTAAGAAACAAATCAGCTGAGTCGAACAACATCACCTTAGGTATACGGTTTGATTGTCCAGACGAACTCACAAGCTCTCGTCAAATTCGCTAGACTCCAAGTCCACATCCACATCCACATCCACATCCACATCCACATCCACATCCACATCCACATCCACATCCACATCCACATCCACATCCACATCCACATCCACATACACATCCACATCCAGCCCACCAGGATGTGGCGTGCCAGGTCTTCTTCTCTTATTCTTTATGACCGCAGCCAGTCTTTCTCCCCTCTTCCGCTTCTTGCTGTCAAACGGACTATAAAGGGTGTTGGTGAATCTGGAAGCTGCTAAAGGCCGACCGTTCTTCGTTGCGAGGCGGGTGGTGCGGCGAAGCACTCTTTGCACCAGCTCATCCACCTCTTTTTGGTTTATTGCTTCATGACTCGTTTGCATCTCTTTTGTATCAAAGGCTGAATGATCTGCTTCTTTCAGAACTGAAGCTGTTGTCAATTCATGTTGATGGCTGTTTGGCTGATTGACTTGGATGGGAGGTGCGAGTTCTGCTTCCCTCGTTGCCGAAATTTCTCCTGGTATAGCTTGATTGCTGCACGGCTGATTGAATTCAGTGGGACATATGTGATCTGGTTCTCGAACGCGACTGCGTGCTCCACAACCTTCGGTAATGCTAGGTACCTGTTCCGGCTCCTCGTCGACATTGGCCAGCTCATCGACCTCTATGGCCGAAGAAGCCTCTTCTAGCTCATTTGTTAAGACATCTGCTACATGGCGAACGGGATTGAACACAATTGATGTGTTGTCCATGTCTGCTTCCATTTCTTCCTTCTTCATAAGCTGATTGGATTCAACAGGATCTTCTCTAGCAGACTGAGTAGGGTCAATAGGCAGTAGTACTTCTTCTCTTGACTGCTGTTCGTGACTGCTTGTCAAAGGATTCAACAGAAGTGGACTGATTATGTTGGGTGTTTGTTTAATGTAGATAGCTGCGGGCACATCTTGTAGATTGTCTGCCGTTGCAGCAGCGCCTTTATCCTTAATAGCTGCAGAATCTTCATTAGGGTTGCTGTCTACTCCAGTGTTTTGTCTGGTTGGGATAGATGGAGACGCTTCCTCGTGTAATTCTTCGCCCCAAACCGTCTGACCTGGATTGATGGGTAGACTTATGTGTTCTAGCTGAAGGCTGCTGAAAGTATCGCAGGCGATGGGAACATGGATTTCGTCTACTTCTGGTGGTGTAATCGAAGCTTGATAGAGCTCAACTGGAAAGATGTATTCGCCATCAAAGAGAACTTGTTCTGCATCGTCTCGAAGGGTAGTGACCTGACTTGCCTCGATGAGTGTATCTATGCCTCTTAACTCTTGTTCAATTGCGTTGATTTCGGCAGCAATTTGTAGCTGTTCAAGCTCGATTTCTGTGCTCATACCGTAATTGACTTCCATTGTTACATTCTCGCCGTCAACCTCGTGCGGGATGCACGTTGCAGCAGTGGCTTCGAAGGGCGAAGGAACTCGCTCATCCAATTCATCTAAAGTGCTATCATTTGCGAAAGCGAAGGATCCGCAGCCAGTGGGTGAATTCGGGACAACATCGTCATCGAACAGCGTGGTAGTATCGACCGAAGCCTGGGAAACAGCAAGGGGACTGCGAGAGTGTAGTAGAGAAGGTCAGTTTGATGGGTACGAGCTTGTGTATACACCCCATATTGCTCATTCAGACAATGGAAACCTACAGTGTGCTGAAGTGATCTCGCTTGTAGGCAATCCTGGCGGCCGACTATAATCAGCTTGTTGGCATGTGCATCAATCACAGGGAAGCAGCTTACACCTGTTCTGTCTTGAAGTCGAAAGCAGCTAATTTCTTCAGCTGTGGTGAATTTGGGAAGAATTTCTCGTCACTATCCGTCGTAATGCCACTGGATCAGGTGAACGACCGACTTACGTTAAATGCCTTATTGCCGTTGATACCTTTTTTGCGGATTCTAGAAGCAGTAGCAGCATTAGACCGAGTGACTCTACCATAACACGCGCAACTCCAGCTCTGTCTATTCACCTGATCCAGCCAAGTGCGTCCAGAGTTTGCTTGAGATCAGCTGAAGTTGGTAGAAATCGAGCTCGCTCTTCGTCTGTAAAGTATCGCTTGACGGCCTCGCTGCAGATATAGCAAGCGACGATGTGGTACGCTGTGCACTCGCTCTTGGTGTACACACCCTCATCGATGAGCGTGTCATGCATAGACTCTGGGATGAGATGTACTCGAACAGGCTGGGCCTTGTTGACTCGCAGTTCTGTCGTGTTGAGCCGCACGTCGCAGATGCAGCACGTTGGATGGTCCGCCATGTCGAGCACCGTGACCGCTATTCGGGGTCTGCGTTGTGGTTGTAATGATGATGTCGATGACGATGACAATGATGACTTAGAGAAGAGAGAGAGTGCAGAATCAAATTTCGACATTCTCGCTCGGTCAGTACTCAATCGCAGTTTCGCGGCACTGTTCCGGGCTGCATCTCGAGCAGAACGTCCGAGAAGGATGGAAAGGAAAGAAAGAGAAGCTGAACAGCCAAAGGTAAGCTTGCCATAGTCAACTCTCGTGCTTCAGCATGCTTGGAGAATATTAGACGAAAGCTTCATGCTTCCGCGGCGTGGCGTCGTTCGAATCAGCTGCAAAGTACCGTCGTATGCTGTAGTGTAGCGAGAGCAGAATAGGCAAGGTCCAGACGCATTCATCGCGCTTGTCTTCTCTGGCAGAGTATAGTATGCATCAATGTCAAGGTAAGGGAAACCAAGCTCGAAAGCCGCAAGATTGGTGCTCGGCAAAGTCCGATCACTCTGTGCTGGATTGAGAAGAGAGCATATAGGCTCGAATTACGATGTGATAAGCTAAAGTCCGTCTAAATCTTCTAATATCCAAGCCCAATACAATTAAATTTGGGGGTATCTAGCCGCACCATGCCGTGTATGCGCATACCGTGCTAGCCTTCGACGTATTCAGAGCCGGCGTGCAACCCTTCTGCTGCATCACTGAGGCAGACGGCCTGCCCAACCTCATAACTTATTACTTCTCCGCTGTCCTTCAGCTGCAACACTTCCTGGTAGTAGTACCTTTCAATGCTCCTGATCCTCCTTTTTGGCGCTGTCGATCAGAGATTGACGTTGCTCCTGCCTTACTGATCTTGCAGATGCTTCATGAGCGACATAGACTGGCTCATCATTAATCTCTTGCACAAGATCCTCAGACTTGATGGGTACCTTAGCTTTCTTGCCCATAAAAGGCAGATCTGGTAGGGTCGACGGGACGGAGTCTTCTCGTTGAAGTGATGGAAAGATGCTTCTGATTCCGTCCGAGCTAGTACGAGCTGGAGCATTCGCAGTAATGTTGATACCGCCTGCAACAGTGTTGCTGCTTTGCGGTTTATTCTCCTCCTGCTCTTCAGAACTGCCACGTCCATGTTGCGAGGTCGATCCAGATGCGCTTGTTCGAGGAGATGGATACAAAGCAGGTCGTCTGTCCGAGGTACCGGAAGAGGAGGCAGCTGCTGCTTGTCGAGAAGGAGACATGTCGACAGCAGGAATTCTCTTTTTAATCGTAGTCGATCCCACTATATTGTCAACTGCCTGCCTAACAGCTGCCTGTCTAAGAGCTTCGGCAATTTCCTCTCTTTGTTGGACCTCCTTTGCGAGCGCTGCTTGTCTCGCCTTCTCGGTCGAAGCAGCCTCAGCAGCAACTACCTCTGCAGGAGTAGGCTGCTCATGATAGACGTTTGCTGTGCTAATTCTTGCATCATTTGTTGTATGATATATTGTATTTCTGGCCGCGTTTTTGGTTGCTACATTTCTGGCCACCGCCGGCTTTGCAGATGGGGAAGACACTGATTGCCCAGACCTTCTTGCAGTAGGATGAGTCGGAATCGAGACTTCAACCCCATCATCTACACGCCGCCTCTTGGCGGGCGGTGGCACCTTGGAGGGACGTTGTTGAACTGCTTCCTCATCTGAAGATGCGTCCGTCGATCCGGAGTCCGAATGAGATATCTGTGTCCAGATCTTGCGATTCTTCTTGGCACTGTTATTGCAGACGTGGTAGGAACAAGACCGCTGCAGAGTCAGCCGCTGCCCTTTTGTCCTCTCGCTGACAGCCATGTGCTCGAGCCTGACACTACTAAAATGGCAACTTACAGAACAGCTTCAGCATCAGCCATTACTTGATTGGCAGTTGGGGGGAATTGAGCAGGTCTGGCTTCTTCTTCCCTCTTTCGTTTGCCTTTGCCCTTTGCACTAGCAGAAGCTAAAGGAGCGGTAGCTTCCGTCAGCTTCCATTCGAGCTTTTCAATGTGTCTCTGGAGGCGCTTCGTTTGTGATTGGCCAGCTTTGAGCTCTTCGAAGCCAGCGAGTAGCAGGTGTAGCTTTTCGTCCCTTGCTCGGTCCTCTGTGTTTTTTGACTCTTTGTAGGTCTCCAGCTCCTCCTTGATCATATCGAGATCCCTCCTTAGGATACCGATGAGCTTTTTATTTCCATGCGCGGGAGTCTTGACTTCGACTTCAACGGCGACCTCAACATCACGTTCATCTTCATCGACGGTCTCTTCCAATTCCTCGAATTTTTCTTTGAGCTGCTCCAGCTTTTCAGTTGCGACATCAATCTGACCCTTCACGCCGGCGATATCGGCGTCGTGCTTGGTCGTTAGACGAGTCTCCAGACGCTCCGCCAGCGCCTCTCCGTCTTTTGTTGCTTTCACCCACATATCGAGAGCTTCCCCCTTGTTTACCAAGGAGTTAAGGTCTCCTTTCGTTGACCACAAATCTGTCACATCGCTGCAAGGGAGTGAGAAGTGCGCAGTCAATTGCTGCCGAGAACGAGTAGATCAGCCAGTAAAGAAACTCACTTGAAGGTGCAGTTCTTCAATTTGTAGTCTAGCCTGTGATTTTAGGAGTAGTAAGTGTTACCATCAGTCTCTGCTTTGCTTGTACGTACGCCACATGCTTTGAACACGAAGTCCACTCACAGCTCTTGGGTCCGCCACTTGTAATTCTTTAGCTTGGCAGGCTGGTGTATGGCAGGTGATTTTTAGCTAGGTACGAGTACAATACTAGACACGTATATTAGCCTACAGTCAGTTTGCCTGAATTGCGCACGCTGGATTAAGCGAAGAACAACATTAGCTATACGGACTCGACAACGCAAGAAACAGGGAAGACAAGCTACGCACTCTCTCCATCCGATCTCTATGAGCGCATTCTTGAGTTTGGAGGGTGTATTGACGAACACAGCGCGTTCGACAGAAGTGAAAGAGTTCTCGGCTGCCTGGTGGCATATATAGCACGCGGAGATGAAGGCCTCGTTGGCCTCTGTGCGCGTCCACAGCCTGGTTTTGACGCCATCTGTGTGGTGTGCTTCAGGCAGTATCCAGTGCTTGATGTGCGTGTTGTTGCGGACGTCGTGGGCTCGTGTCTTGTTGATGGCGACGGGCTTGAGCGACGAGAGACGGCAACGGCAGAGGTAGCAGAACACCTTGTCTTCGACCTCGGGGGCAGGCGCAGCTTCAGGCATCTCGAGGACAGTTGGAAACGGATGGATGGAGCAGAGACAAGAGACGAGGGATCATCTCGCAGCTTGCCGTTGGATGGTGCTGTGCATGGCGGATCTGTGCATTCAGTGGAGTTGGCGGCGGGCGAACATGCGATGAGCGCTGCCTCACGACGCGTTTCGACACGCAGAACCGCGAGATGGAAACCAAGGCTGCAGGGTTGACATCGGCACACAGTGCAGAGTATGTGCTATCCGCTGTCGCGATGCTGCTTGCTGGCCTGCTTGCCTCTGAACAGGGCGCGTCGACCATTGTGCGGGGCAGCCAAGAGGAGGCGCATCGGGCCTTGAAGACGGCTCGGAAAGCGAGTGATAGCAGCAGTAGGGCACATGAAGATGTTGTGTACTTTTTCAATCAAGCACAGGACAAGCTGTACTCGTCTGGCGTAAACAGCTCTCCTCAAGTCAATTGCCACATCCTCGATCACGTGCCTCTTTGACGAGGACACCACTTGCACCCTCTGGCAAGACCACTGCGCAGAGAGGCCTGCAGCGTAATTACACTGATGATCACACCTCGTGTCACAACGATGTACGGCTTCGGTTATGCTACATATAAATGCAATGCCTGATGGAAAAGGATGTAATCTGAAAAAGTTGCGTGAAACGGTAAAATGCAACCGAGCATATTGAATAAGAGCAGAGGGAAATGAAGTAGAATACCGCACACTACGCCTTCCCACCAAAGTCATCGAAGAATTCCCACTTGAAGCAATCCCTGCATTCCGAGTTGATCTGAGGTTTGGGAACATGCGACTTTGAAGGCTTGCCCTTGTGAGGAGGTGGTTGCGCAGGATCTGTTGGTTCTTCAGGCTCATTGCCATCATCGCCATCGCCATCGCCTTCGTCGGGCTGATCGTCTGGATCGCCAGAATCGAGATCATCATCTCCATGACCTCGTTTACCTTTGCCAGGTCGGGGCCAAGGCCAGCCCCACGAGAACCATCTATTATTCGGTTTGTCTATCTTGGGTCTAGCTAACAGGTCCGACACAAAGGCAGTGCTCTCTTCCTTACCACTCGCCTCTTCTTTGTCCCAGTCCGGGATGAGCAGTCTTTCGATAAGTGTGCCTATTCGATGAGTGCGGATGTCGACGGCCCATCCCAGCTTGCCGACAGCGTCGTATATGATGGTTTGTCCAGTGTGGCACTTGGACTCTAGAGCGAACCCTACCAAGCCACAGGTAGAGAACGCGCCAGTGCACTGTGAGAGTGAGAGAAAATCAGCCCTGCGAAGAAGGGTGAACTGCTAGGCAGAGGCATCCGCTTACTACGCCTTGAGGTATTGGATCTGAATTGGTGTAGACTTGTGTAATACCAAAGTCCGGTCGCTTATCGTCCCAATTCGATCCAGGAGGTAGAGGCAGATGCAGCCGGCGGGCTGCAAGCTGATCTCCAGGTGCTTCGAATGTAACGCAAGGCACTCCAAACGTAGTAGCCAGCATTGAAGCCAGTGCTCCACCGAGTGAATGGCCAGTGAGCCAGATCTTGGAAGTGGGGTATAGATAGGTTATATTATTGAAAAGATCGGTGGCGAGAGGAAAGTAGACTGATTTCTCGATGAGTGCATCTTCTAAGCATGTAAGGTTGCATCTATTGACGTAAACTTGATCTTCGAATTTGCTTGTGGCCGAGGGCAAAGCTGCTGTAGTGTCATTTGATGGAGGATCTTCCCCTCTTCCTGCATAGCAATCGCACACCGGGGTCCATGACCAATCGATTCTCGCGCAGCAGCATGAGAACAAAAGGTTGTCGTTCACTTTATCGTTTCTTCCCGTCTCTCCACCTCCTACGAATGAAGATGTGCCTTTCAAAGCGATGATGATGCTTTCGTTATTCGGACCGGAAGAAAACACGTGTCCTCTTATGCCATCCTCCTGCCATCCGAATGAGCTTGAAAAGTTGTATTGTCTACCGTCTGACAGGGTGTCGTTGGTGATGTCGTACCAGCCGCTGTTGGGCGTAGAGTATGCATTGCTTGACATCTTGGCGAGCGTGGCGAGGGTGTGCACGTCCGACACGTCCGGAGCATCGACCTCTATCTCTCTCCATGTAAGCTGGTCAGCTAGCTGTTGTATCTTTATGTTGTTCCTGTGAAACTTCCGCCGCCGAGCTGCTTCATACACCTCTGACCCTCCAGGATGAGAAGGCCGCCATATCTTTTGCTTGACAGACTTGACTTGCATTTCATCGCTTCCATAGATGCGCACCTCGTCTTCCGAGGAAGAAGCTGGGCGGTCTCCCGTAATGTCCTTGTCGAGCAGTAGAACATCGTAGCTTCCAGGATGGAAAGAATGGTGAGCTTGGAGACCCGGGTATCGATCGCCGCCGAGGTGAATGGCGTGGGTGAGAGAGAAGGATTGACTTGAGCTGGATGGCCGGTGTGAGCTCAAAGCAGCCTGGCGGTTCCTCGGAGCTTGAAAGGTCAATTGAGGCTGCCCATCGTGAGTATGGACCTCGACTGCAGCTGCATTGACGATGGCGAGGGGTGATGACGCGGGTGACAGCAAGAGTGCCCCAGCGACGAGGCCGAGCAGGATGGGCGTGTACGAGACATGGAGTGTTCTTCGAGTTGAGCGGGTCGCCGAATGGTCGCTGCCAGAGTGCTGCCGGAGAATCATCGCTCAGTCGGGGCACGTCGAGTTGGATAGCGGACAAGGGCCACGCAGGCAGTGGCGAGCGACAAGAGCCAGGAAAGTGGCCAGCGAAAGGCACCCCAGTCTGGAGTGTTCGTTCATCAAGTTTAGTAGTGGTATTCGGCCATTCCACCAGGCGTGAACATCGCACCTCGGTGGTAACTGCCGTTTGCCACCTGTCTGCGTTGAGTTGTCGAGTCAGTCATGCCTGCGCGAATGCCATGCATCAAGCAAGCGTGCATGTGTATGTAGCTCGTATTGTCCCATCTTGAATCTCTTGCAGCTCGTGGTCTCTCCATCTACTTTATCATCATCCAAACCGATTGACTTGGGCACATCACGAGAACAGCTCGCCTGCTTACTCTCTTCCGCTGCAACCCAATTGATCCTCGACAACACTCGGATACACCTCTTTTTGCCTGTGGTTCGACTTGATTATTCGGGAGAAGCAGTAGTCTAGACACTGGACCCGTCAGGTCAGCTCCGTCTAAGATGATAAAGGTGAGTTGCGCGAAAGGTCGATCTGCTATCATGGAAGCTGCAGGGCCTCCTCACGGCCATGCAGGCTATCAATCAGGACTACTAATCACACAAACTGACCATTCCTGTCTCAAAAAATACCCGCAGATATGGTCTATGAAGAAGAACGAAGATGCAGCAGCCAAAAAGCGGCCCAAGACGTCGGCTGCTGAGCTACGAGTGCAGAAGGGTGCGCACTGTCTAAGATTCTCTAAACAGGACAGGATCCGTTGGCTGACTGACATCTCCATTCACTTATGGTGCTGTCCCTATATTCAGATCTGACCGAACTCGAGCTGCCTTCCACAATGACAATCACCCATCCAGACCCTTCCAAGAAGCTTGTATTCGAGCTCGTTGTCAAGCCAGACGAGGGTGAGTTCCAACATTCGCTAACAAGGCTTATACATCTAAGTGGTGATTCTATTCCTATGCCTTTTTCGCCACGCTGTGTACGCAGGCATGTACAAGGGCGGTTCTTTCAAATTCACATTCAACATTTCCGAAGACTACCCACATAAACCTCCAAAAGTGAAGTGTGTGCCAAAAGTCAGTCTTCAAGGTTCTTACGCTCTCTCCGGTGCGGTACACTCTGAGCAACTGCTGACCTTTCCTGGACTTTGAACACTGCAGATCTACCATCCCAACATTGATCTAGAAGGAAACATCTGCTTAAATATCCTCCGTGAAGACTGGAAGCCTGTTCTGAATCTGAATACCGTTCTGTTCGGCTTGCAATTCCTCTTCCTCGAACCCAACGCGGACGATCCACTGAACAAGGGTAAGTCATGTCATAACACCTTTAGAGCCGATTACACAGGCTAATTCACATGACCACCCTAATCCTCGGACTTTATACAGAGGCTGCTGAAGAACTGCGCAAAGACCGCTCAAAGTTCGCGAGGGATGTCCAGCGCAGTCTGCGTGGAGGTGCAGTGTTAGGCGTGACCTACGACAATGTGCTAGCGTGAATATTGGCACACATAGCATTTCCATCTATCAAAGGGCCCTCGCAGGAGACTTACATATACGACAGGCCTGCGAGAGAAGGCTAGAACCTGTTGTTCGGAGATTTTAGAGAGAAGATCTGCCTAGATAAACACTAGACATTACTTTCTAGTGGAAACGGCAAAATATTGTAGGCTTCACTCTCAATCGTGTTTTGTTGCGCTGTCAAATTCGGTCTGCGATGTATCATAATGTATTTACTAGGCTCAGTAATCAGCACTCCATAGCAGATCGTGCATATGCACAGAATGCTCGTTCTCAGACTAATGGCCCCGAGAATTATTCCCTAATTTTACAGATTTATGCAAGACTTCCTTCTTCGGTTCGTTATACGACTACACCTATTAACCTCTTTCGTAAACCCAACCTATTCTTATTGAGTACTGCCACATAATCCCTCACTGCTAGTTTGAGTGAGACTCAATCATAAACTGATCTATGAACCTCTATAAGTAGTGTACGAATATGGACTAAGTAATAAAGCGATATGATGGTGCTCATCCGGTTCTTTGACTTCAAAGACAACTTCTACAAAAGGATAGAAAGATTCTACGCCTTTAGTACTGAAATACTCTCGAGTATAAAATGTCATCTTGTAGATTGCATTCTTGTCGATTTTGAGCGTGCTCGGTAGCAAGGAATTATTGCGACCGTCAGCGTCAGTTTCCCTGTTGACCAGCAGGCAAGAGACATATTGAGCATGAGAACACCACGTCTGGCCTGTAGAAGAGAGCACATACCCTGTTGCTACATGCAGGAATCCAGTCTGGCCGAGCTGGTCCATCCTTATCTTGATAGACGAGCCAGGTCTGCCCGCACTCGAGTCGAGGACTGTAGCAAAGTGACGGTAAGCATGTTCAGGAAGATGCTAAGCATATGCAGGTTGGGCAAGCAACTCACCGTGGCAAGTGATGGGTGACTTGCCCATTTTATTCGGACTGCTACTATCGATCACGTCGGTCGTTCGTTGATAAGGGAGTGGAGATGCGAGCAGGCCGGGAGCAGAGACCACGGCGAGGGAGCGAGTCATAGGCGAGCACAGAGAAAGATGAGATTCAAGCGAGTCAGCTTCTGCATCACTTCACCAACTAAAGCAGGCATTGGGCATGTTTTGACAACATATCGATCGACTGGTCAAGCGCGACTCACGGGGCACCACCAAGGAACGACGACAAGTTCCAGTTGCTATTGACGGTATTAGAGGTGCTGTCTTCCTTCTTTCTCTTCTTCTTGCTGCCACTCGAGCTGCTTGTTTTGTAGTTGCCTTGTTTGTCGACAGAGGTGCTCGCGGTTGGTACTGTTCCAGAGAGGCCGCTTGTTCCCGCAAGAGAGGAAGATGGATCCTGAGGGCCGCCACCTCCCAAGGCTGCATAGGAAAAGTAGGATGCATCGCCAGACCCGCTGTTGCTCGGGTGTACATTGCTCAGGCGACTGAACATGTCTCCAAACGAGGCTCCGTTGAGATGAGCATCCACGCTATTACCGCCACCAGCACTTGCACCACCCATGACTTCACTTGCAATTATCCCATCGTTGTTTGAATTTGAACGCTTGTTGTGCTTCTTCTGCTCAATTGCTGCATCTTTCTGTTGCTGAATCTGTTGTACCCTCTGCTTTTCAGCATCAGGCAGGTTTTCGCAGTTCAAAACGACGTGCTGTCTCATTCGGAAGGCCTTCGGTTGTTCGCACGTCCATCCACAAGCTTTGCATTCAGCAGAGTGTCGGACGGCTTTCGGGTTTTCTGCTGTTGGCATGGGTGTGTGGTGTTCTGTGAAGGGAGCATGCAAAGGAATGCGAGATTGTGCACGTGCATGAATAATGTCAGTCTCTGACAAACATGTAAAGGCTCAGCGGAGGAAGCGAGAGAGGGAGCGCACCATCAAAGTATGCCCATATAAAGTCCTTTGGTCTTCCTCCGCCTTTGCGGTTTAATCTGTGCGTTGGTCCGGATCCTCTTACCCTCTTCCTGCCCAGATTGTTATTGATTTGACCGTTGCTCTTTTCCTGTCGGCCATCGTCGTCGTCGTCATCGTCTTCATCATCTTCGTCGTCATCGTCGTCATGCTGCTGGCCAGGTCCAGCATTCATAGAGCTATTGCCACCTCCTAGGGCGCTAACAAGATCCAAGCTGTGGGTAGGCTGAGGAGCTTGTTGTTGTTGTTGTTGTTGCTGTTGCTGCTGCTGTTGCTGCTGCTGTTGAGGAGCAGGAGCATGCTGATAATAAAGCGATGCAGTCCCACGGCCAGGTTGATGGTGCTGGGCAGTGTGATGCGAGCTTGCCCAGTCGAATATGCTGGCTGGCTCAAAGTTGAAGCCTGAAGGCGTCGAGGTCGGGGCACTGCCTTGCTCGTGCCTCCCACCAGCTTGCCCGGGAGGTCCAGCAGAGCTCTGAAGTCCCGAAGCAGGACCTGCGCTCATGATAATGTCGTTCTTGGGCGTGTTTGAGTGGTGCAAGTCGCGGTGTTGTTTGATTGCGGATTTCCTGCAGACTGTTGTTCGCCTTTTCGATGATGGGCGAAGCAAGCATGCCTCAGCGGGAAGCCTCGACAAGCAGCAGACATCCACCACTCACCTCGCGTACAGAGACGCTTGAGACTGCTATCAACGACACGGTAGCAACGATAGTCTGCTATCAGATTGCCGCAGATCACGCCTGCTTTCTTTTCTCGCGATGCCTGATTGCCTTGAATTGATCTGAATGATTGATTGATTCGTCGCAGCGTGTTTCCGTCGAGCCGCGGACAGAGCAGTAACGAGCGGTAGATTGGAGTGGATAGAATTGTAAACAATCCTACTAATCCTGGATTAATCCAATTAGTATTCCCTGCGTGGATCCAGCGCCCAAGTTAAAGGCAGGCAGGATGGCGGCGAATTGAACGAAGCGCGAGAGCGAAAAACCGAGATCAATTCAAATCTCCCCGTATCGGGCATCGGGCGGGCAAAAAGATCATCATCGAGAAAAGATGACATGCCGGAAAGCCAAAGTGAAAAGGCGACAAAAAGGCGTGAGTGAATCTTTCTCTCGAATCATAGCATGCATTTCCAAATTCATGGAGATCACTACTGCTAGTATTGAAACATACCCGTCAATATTCGGAGACTACACAGTCCTGCCATCTTACAAGCGCTCTTCCCTCGTTCCCTATCGTCATGCCTTTTTCTGTACCTCTTTCCGATAATTGACGAAAGCAGGTAGATTCAGCAAGGCTGCATCTGCAGCTGTTCGTGTGTCCGGGTGCTTCCTCTTGTCTACGGCTTTTGTCTGTGGATTGACAACCAGGTGAGGATGAACATGATCAGTCTCCGTCTAAGTCGCTTTTTGGTCGAAGGCATTTCACGCAACTCACCAATCGCTTGAATGGAGCTAGAACAGCGCTCAAAGCACCCAAGAATCCTAGCTTCCCAAACACCACATCGTATGATCTTGTCTCTTCACCGTACACGTCAAAGATGGTATCGAGAACTTGAGCATATAGATCAATTTCCCCAATGCTGTTTCCGTTCAGTTTCGAGAGTTGCTTGTCGTCTAGCTGTCCTAGGAGGGCTTTACCGATAGTCTGTATAAAACAAGGAATGTAAAGTAAATTCAAACACATCCAATCAGTCTGAGCTTTTCAGAACATGAAGGCAATGGCGCATCATTCTACTCACCTCATTCTCCTCAATCGAAACACTCTGTCGAACAGCAAGCTGTCCAAGTGCACCAACGCATCGAATGGCGATATCAAAGCTCTTGGGTTCTTGCAAGCTTATATCAAGTGTGCTCAGTAATAGTCGATGTTCATCTTGTCCAACGGTCTATTCGAGCAATCGCCGAGGGGACGAAATGAATTCAGTACTCTGCCACCACACACTGGATTAAAATTCGACTTACCAGATGCTCTCCGCATAATCTCGTCAATGCCCATATGCACCCTACACTAGCTTCCACGACCAACTGCAGCCCTTCAAAGCTATTGTCTTTGCTCTTGAGGGGTCCTTGAACGATGCTCCGATATCGCGCTTGATATTCTACAAGGATGTGGAACAAGCCTTCAAAGACATGTTGGAAGGATGAGAGATTGTCAAGTAGATAGCTACTTGACTTTCCATTCGCTTCTTCAGGTCCAGCTTCAGTATTCATATCTTCCTCGACATCGTCTAACAGTGCGTCTTCTAGAGTTCCGCTGCTCTCGCTTAGCATCTCTTCCATATCATGTGGTATCTCATCATCTCCAGCTTCGTCTTCTTCTTCTTCTTCAATCTCCGCTTTCGCAGTAGCAACTTCGCTCTCATCCGAAACTCCAGATCTCGCAAGTGTTATGAGAAGATTGTTTAAGCATTCCAAAGCTCTGACATGCACGAAAGAGAAGACCTCGCTTAGAGCGGGTACATACGTTCCCTTTTGACCCTCTTCCTTGATGTTTTCACTTGATTGCGCCGATGAGGATGGCGCATCAATTTGTGTCGAGATGAGGTTCTCTTCCGGTTTAGAGGAGACCTTGGATGCAGGTGCGGAAGAAGGAGGGGATGTAAAGCTTATACTTGATGATTTACCAAGTGATAATAAAAGAGTAGGAAGTTGAGAGAGTAAAGATCTGATATCTTTTGAAATAAGCAATGGTTTCTGCTCGATTTGTTGTGAATCTCCATTCGAGGTAGATTCTCCGCCTTTTCGCTCTTCTTCAGTATCCATTTCAGCATCTTTTTCGATTCCTGTCCACTCTTCATATTCCTCCTCCCCTAATAGAGCTGGATCTAATAATCCATCAACACCAGCTACTAATTCACCTAATATTTCCAATGCCAATCTAATTCTAGTCCATTTATTTTCGATCCTATCTAATGTTCTTCTCGAGGGCGAGACTTGTACTGATTCAATCGAAGCGTTCTTCTCTGCGCTAGTAGCAGAAGCGGAGGAGGACAAAGGTAGAGAGTTAAACGCTTGTATAGCAGATTGAGCATCGTATTCAATATCAAGGGATGATATCAAACTAGCTAAAACACGTAGAGTCAATCGATTGAATGCTTGTTCTTGTATTTCCTCATCATTCTTAGCTGTTGATTTCCCAAATGCTCTTTGTGAAGTCAAATTTTGATGTATACCAATGAGCATAACTAGAAGACTTTGGTGCTGTTCATTTGATTCGGATGTTTGCGTTGATGAAGAAGACGAGGATTCGAAAGAAGATGAGAGATTGCGCAGTGATTCATGAAGCATTGAACGGGTGTTGCTGTATGCTGCTGATTTTGTAACGTCGCGAGGTAGTGGGAACCTAGGTGCGCTTGGTACGTTCACGTCTGTGAGCACGTAGACTGCTTGTGCTATAGACGGGAAAGAAGAAAGAAGTATTAGCAAGTCCGCGAAACTCGATATGTCGCTTGGCAATGCCCGTTCCAGGGTGCCAGGCTGATGGAACAGGCTCACCAGCTGCCAAAGCTACATTCGCAGGTATTTTGCTCGAAGAAACGGGAGAACCATCTACGGGTACTGCATTCTTCAAGATTTGATAAAGCAAGTCTGAAAGTGGTTGTATGGTAACGATAGCTTTGAAAGCTTTATCTGAAGTTTCGCTGATAAATATACCATGGAAGGAGAGAAGAAAGTCCATCCATCAGCTTTCTCGTTCCATCGTTCTAGTCTTTGGTCTTTCCACAATAAAGGTGATGAGAAACTCACGCCAAACACCAGAAAACAGTACTGAGATGCTCAATCCAACTCCATAATACCTTTCTAACTCTAATTTCATCTTCATTTTTCGGTTTGATACCTTTTAGGAAATTCTCTAATGCTAGTGATACTGTTGTTATTTGAGGTTGTAGTTTTGTTACAATTGATTTATTGAACATCTGAGAATATACACCGGTACCACAAGATGAAGAAGACGGAAGAGAGTCAGATGGTCAGTCTAGCTGTCATAAAGGACAGTCTGTGTGAAGTATATACCCACCTCTGCACAAACTTCGGCACCACCTTCAATAGCCAAATTCCTGATAGCACCACAAGCTTCCGCTTTAATTTCATCAACATTGTCGTTTAGGAGGTTGATGAGTGTTCCAACTATATTCTTAGACTGTAATGCTCTTCTCGTGCCTGCGTCTGCGTTGCTTAGTATATGCGAAGTAGCCGCTGTTGCCCATAGTCTATCATCTGCAGAATCTGAAGAGAGCTGGGCGTACGAGGATGATATCAAGTAGAGCGAGTCAGCAAGATGGGCAGAGTACAAGCAGGATGACAACTGCAGGGACACACCTTGTCCAGTACAGGCCCTAAATGCTTCTCTCTGTCCTGCCCAGCAGTGCTCTTCTTTGCAGTTTTACTCCGATCACCAGCAGTCGAACTTTCACCACCAGCGGCACTATTCGAAGCAGCCTTGGACTCTGGCAGGCTTATAGGATCAGCTTCTGCTCTTGCTGTGCGAATGCGCTTGCGTCTTGCTGCTGATTTAGGCATGGCTGACACTGGTGGGCAGTCTGAATGGTGTGGCAGTAAGGAGAACAATTTGTCAATTTGCAGCTATGAATTGAGCGGATGATCGACCTGATTGAGTACGTCCGTCTACATTACAAGAGTTACACATAGAACCGTCAGTACCGTTGGGTCTGCTTTGCGCTGTGTACTTTCTTAACCGCGTCGCAGGTATCGTCTTCTTACAGCAGTGTCTTATGTGCCACTATAATCACGTGTTTTTCCGACAACTGGCAGACATTCAAGAATATCCTGCTCTGCTTCATCTCTGCGCTGTTGCATCCGGAAAAACGGACAGCTTCTCTCCTACTCGTGATGGATCATGAACAGGTATACACCTTACAGGACTAGCCGACGCGCCTACCTACTGTATGCAAACAAGTTCCTGAATGCTGTCAACCCGAAAGATGAAGTCCGAAGAACGAGCTTGGAGTGCTAGCTGCATTTTGCATCCGCCTTTTGCAGCTCAGCAATGCATACTTGACATCACATGTATGGGGAAATGGGTGCTGTTACATACAGCATTCTCCCTCGCTATGCTGGGCGTGATGCATGTCTCGTTAAGCGAGAGGCTGGACGAGCCATTGAATCTGCAAGAAATAAGTGAATCAAGTGTAACATTGGTACTGAGTAGCTTGCAGTTGCAAGATGGATATCTTGTCAGGGCATAATGAACTCCTGCCAGTCGATTTAAGCGATATCTGACGACTGTACGGGGGTAGGTCAGTCTCCAAGGATTCAGTAAATGACAAGTGAGTGGTATGGGGACTGCATGAATCACGTTAGGCCTCCCTAGTCTTTCAGCTTGCAGGTGTATGGCTTTCTCGATGTGAACAGAGATCTGACCACTGGATACCTGACTGGGCTTCAGCGAATGCATACCTTGTCCAGGATTGTGTAGCCGAGCATTACTCTATCACGAACAATCATAAAAGCGTTGGAAGGAACAAGCATGGTGTCATTCATGAATGGTACTGGATGGAGATTACTTTCAGCGAGTACGTAGGGGGGTCAGTGTAGCTTGTTTGATTGGAAGCAATACCATTCTATCGACGTGGCAACAGTAGCAATAAAATAGTAGTAGCCGTTGTAATGTGTCCGGCCTGGAGGGGATCTGCTTGTGAATGTGCCGGGGACTGGATGTGGCGACTAATTGGCGGATCGTTGGAGGGTGGCGACTCACTCGAAATGCATGGCCCAAGCCAAGGAACGTGGTGGCGGATATCGAGTGCGAGTGGGAGCAGCGCGTAGACTCGACCAGACTGAAGAGAGGACAGCAGTGAGGGTGAGTAATAGTACATGGTGATGGTGTGTGTGCCCTATGCATGCGCCTGCTTCTCCCGTCCTTGCACCGTGTCGATCGGAAAGAGTCGCGCGGAATCTGATTGATGGATGGATTGCAGACAAAGTTGGGCGGAAAAAGTTGGCAAGTCGGCTCATCTGTGGCTTTTTGCTTGCTCTCTCTCTCCAACCACGTCGACACACTGAACACTCGCTCTTCCTCGGTCGCAGCAGGGCACTCACATCAGCACTACTGCTTGCTCTCTCTTCACCCTCCTCCCACCGCCGCCCACCATGGCCGGCCTCGCCCCATCCTCAACCCAGCCAGCGGGCCTCCGACAGCGCGTCGTCCAGGCAAAGAGCACCCTCCACACCGCTGAAGATGCCAGTGACTCGTCCTCCGACGAGTCTGGCGATGGCATGTCCACCTTCACCCCGCCTTCATTCACCGTAAAGGACCTACTGGGTGAGTCGCCGCCACGATCCTGCGTGCATGGCCAACGGCAAACGGGAGAGAATCCCTCCTCGTTGGCCCACTCTTCGACGTGTCGGACAGCAGCAAGAGAGGCGCAGAGACGTATGATCATGCAGAAATACTGACCTTGAATAACCCTCCTTCTTATCCACCTCGATCCCGTCAATCAACCACAGGCGCCATCCCAAAACACTGCTTTGAAAGATCCGCCTTCAGATCGTTCCTCTACCTCTTTGCAGATTTCGCAATGCTAGCAGTCATCGTCTACTCTGCTACCTTTATCGATCCCGCGTTCAACGCCAAGAATGGCTCCGTCCTGAATGGCCTCGCTGGATCAATCGCAAGAGTCGTTGCTTGGGCTGTATATGCCTTCTGCGCTGGTTCAGTCGGTACGGGAGTTTGGGTTGTGGCACACGAATGTGAGTGCAGGGCATCAGTAGCTGCGTTGGCAGTTGCGTCGGCAGCTGCGTCGGCAGCTGCATCAGCAGGCTTTGACAGCGGCGTTGGCAGGCTCTGGTAGCTGCTTTAGCAGGTTCCTGTGTGCCGGTCTTGGCGAAGTTCAAAGACAGGCACATCGGACCGAGCAATGTCAAACGGGCTTAAATCACAAAAGGACATTGCACTAATTGAACGTGCTTCTATTTACAGGCGGTCACCAAGCCTTCTCAACCTCAAAGACCCTCAACAACACCGTCGGTCTCATCTGCCACTCTGCCCTTCTCGTTCCTTACCACAGCTGGAGAATCAGCGTGAGTCAGAGGAAATATCACTGCGAGACATCAGTCACTGACAAACTGTTAATCACAGCACGCCCGTCACCACGCCGCTACCGGCAGCATGGAGCGAGATGAAGTTTTCGTCCCCAAGACTCGCTCGCAAGTTGGCATTCCACCCGCCACAGCACAAAAAGAAGAGGCAGTCAAGCAGGGTGAAACTACCTTTGAAGCACTTGATGAGATTCTAGAAGACGCTCCTCTATGGAACTTGTTCTGGGTCGTCTTGCAGCAAACTCTAGGATGGCCCATGTACCTCCTTAGAAACGCATCTGGACAAAAGTACGGAAGATGGACCAACCACTTTGATCCTAACTCTCCTATCTTTGACAAGAAACACCGCAGCCAGATCATCCTATCCGATATTGGTATCCTCACCACTTTCGCTGCTCTAATTACTTGGGGTGAATACCGCGGATTCGCCGAAGTCCTCCGATACTATATCATCCCTTACTTCGTCGTCAACCACCACCTAGTGCTCATCACTTTCCTCCAGCACACGGACCCTAACCTACCCCACTACCGAAACTCAGAGTGGACTTTCCCTAGAGGCGCTCTCTGCACCGTCGACCGAAACCTTGGAGGAGCGATCGGAGCATTCATCCTACATGGCATTTGCGAAACACACGTATCTCACCACATAAATAGCCGGATCCCACACTACCACGCTTGGGAAGCTACAGAGGCTCTGAAATCCGTCCTCGGTGACTATTACATGAAGTCGGACGACAACATGTACTATTCCCTAGTCAAGAACTACAAACAGTGCAAGTTTGTCGAGGATGAAGGATCAGTCCTGTTCTACAGGAACAAACTAGGTAAATCTGTTAGAAAGGTCGTTTATGATGAAGATTCGGGTGTTGATGTTAATGGAGGAGCTTCGGCTGTAGCTTCGGGTTCAGAGGAGGATTATTGAAGGGATGCACTAAAGGGATAAAGAGATAGCTCTACAATCACCACTTTCATACACATGCTCCTCACTCTCCAACATGACAAGATTCAAACCCACACACTCTTTATGCAAAAAACTCAATTAAATCATAAAATATTTAGATGGGAATTAGAAAAGTAGTTTTGGGAAAAGTAAGCGAATATGATGAGAAGTGATAGAAAGAGTAGGATGGAATGGAATCAAGATACGTGCTTTACTTTGCTTGCGATTTTCTTCGTGCGTGTGTGTTTCTTTCGGTGCTAAATGGAAAGGGGATGTGTGCTCTTTTGTGTCTGTTCTTTCCTCTCCCCTTTTATGCCGTGTTTGTTCGTACCTCTATTGCGGGCAATATACAAATTACATACTCGTTACTTCCCTCTACTAACTGTTCGATTGTCGTCCTTGCTGTTTCTCTCATCAGTAGTCAGACGCAAAGACTAATAAATGCAAATCCACGCAGAGTGATCGTCGTATGCAGGATGTCTGACAGAGGTCTGTGGTGAATAAGCTCAATTGAGTTGAGTGAATGGAGAGAGAGATATTTGCCTTGCATCTTGTCTTTGTGTCAGCTAGGATACAGCAAGCTCGACTCTTCACTGTTATTGCTAAAGCTCTACAACCCATGATGGACGTCCACCCACTCTACACGGTGAAGTCTAGTCATCCGCTCTACCGCTGAAGCTTCTAGTGCCTGCGACAGTAGCCGTATGAGCAGCAGTGTGTTGGAAACTACTCAGCAGGAGTAAGTAGTTTCCAGCACACAGCTGCTCATACGCTACTATCGCAGGCATTAGAAACTTCAGCGGTAGAGGGCAGTAGAGGTAGTAGCCCGATCCGCCATGGCCAGAATCCCGCTTGGCCGTGGAGAGGATCTCTATCTAGGGTAATAATTACAAGACTAGCCTTCCACGACGGCGAAACTCACCGTCCAAGAAAGGTGCCCTCTATTACGCTATTTACTCTGGTCTATCTTTTATGGCGAGCGAACAATGGACATCGCATGGGAAGGGAAAGGGTGGGAAACGCTCATGCGGCTGAACGTACTTAATTTACCGTAAGTTACTCCAAGAAGTGGGCTGAGGACTTGAATGGAAGTAGTAGTGCCTTTTATCAAAGATATTCCAAAGTCGCGTCCTTTCAATAGTATCCATAAATTATATTATTACAATCGAATAATCGAATCGACATTCCGCAGAGATTATCCTCAAGAAAACCAATCCAATCCAATCCACTGCTGTTCCTTTCCACTAACACCTTCATTCATTGGATCTATACTCACTTCCTCAGTCTTCTTCTCGACTATCGTCACCATGGCGGCCACTCTATCGCGCGCCTCTGCACTCGCTGAACCCGTCGCGACCATCAAGCAGCGAAAAGTGCAAGCCAAGAGCACGATTCACGACGAACAGTCACTCGCTGCAAACGACAACAGCAGCAGCGACAGCGACAGCGATGAGGATGCCATGAGCACATTCACTCCACCTTCATTCTCAGTAAAGGATCTATTGGGTGGGTCGCGCGCATCTCGCTCCTACACGTTCTTGATTCCAGTCAATGGGCTAGAGATGAAATGGGAGTCGCCACTGTCAAAATTTCATATAAACGGGCGGTCCCGGACATCTCTATATCGTCAAGATACAAACACGAAAAGACACATATAACTGACTTGTATTGTGATTACTCCTTTCGAATGACTTTCAGGATGCATTCCCAAACACTGCTTCGAAAGATCAGCCCTACGCTCATTTTCCTACCTTTTCACCGATTTCGCAATGGAAGCTGCTCTAACATACGCTGCTACATATATCGATGGCTTCTTCAACTACAAGAATGGTCTGCTGCTAGATGGATACGCCGGAACGGCTGCTAGACTTCTGTCATGGGCGGCCTACGCTCTCTGCACTGGAACTATTGGATTCGGTATTTGGGTCATTGGACACGAATGTGAGCAGCAACCTTGCATTCGTAAAGAAAGCGAACGTGTAGCACAACTCTTGAACTCTTGCTAATGTCTTTCCTTCTGTTCGTTCTGCAGGCGGTCACCAAGCATTCTCCACTTCAAAGACACTCAACAACACCGTCGGACTTATCCTGCACTCGATGCTATTGACTCCCTACCACAGCTGGCGCATTAGTGTAGGTTCTTTCGTGCTTTGTACGCGTTGTTGACGCTGTTCGTGTTCTGATTGGTCTTCCACCTTCTAGCACGCTCGCCATCACGCTGGTACCGGCAGCATGGAACGCGATGAAGTCTTCATTCCCTTTACACGCAGCGAGCTCGGTCTACGACCTGCACACGCACATGCTATAGCTTCAGGCCTATCTGAACCTGCCGCCGATAAGAAGTCGACGTTTGAAGTCCTCGATGATCTATTCGAAGATGCTCCATTCTGGACATTGACTTGGCTATTGGTTCAACAATTCTTTGGATGGCCAGCTTATTTACTCAAGAACGCTTCTGGACAACCATACCCTGAATGGGTCTCTCACTTCGATCCTAAAGCTACCATCTTTGACAAGAAACATTTCACCCAGATCGTCCTTTCGGATATTGGTGTCTTCAGCATGATTGGAGTTCTGTCTACATGGATCTACTATCGTTCATTCACCGAGTTCCTCTGCTATTATTTCGTTCCTTGGCTCGTTCTGAATCATACTCTGGTCCTGTAAGTCTTGTTGATCGACCGCGAGACTTTCAAGGGTACCTTTAGCTGACATTCTTTACCCTTTCAGCGTCACTTTCCTTCAACACACGGATATTAACCTACCCCATTACCGAAATTCAGAGTGGACCTTCCCAAGAGGAGCTCTTTGCACAATTGACCGAAACCTAGGTGGCAAGATCGGAGCTTTCTTCTTACATGGCATCTGTGAAACACATGTTGCTCACCATATTTCATCACGTATTCCGCACTACCATGCTTGGGAAGCAACAGAGGCTTTGAAATCCGTCCTCGGTGACTATTACATGAAATCCGACGACAACATGTACTATTCGCTCGTCAAGAACTACCAAGAATGTAGATTCGTCGAGGATGAAGGAGGATGCGTTTTCTACAAGAACAAGCATGGAAAGGCTGCTAGAAGAGTTGTATACGAGGAAGATTCCGCAGTTGCACTTGATGATACGACTTCAGGTTCAGAGCAGGAGTAAAAATGCCACAATTAGATAAAGGTACTACAGAGAAAGGAGTTTAAGAAAAGTTATTGCGGTTTTCTGGGTCTGTCGGTGTGTTGCGTCGTGTCGTGTCCGGTGGAAAAAGAAGAAGAATCATTACGTCTCTCGCATCTAAAAAGCATATTAGAACCCTCATAGAAGTAGCTATCGATTGCGCAAACAACTAGATCGCTCGTAAGGAACACAAGTACATGCCTCGTTCGTTATCTAGATGGGTATTTAGACATTCGTTGTTCAGTTTCGAAATACAATTCCACTGTCATTCAGTTTGCATCATGCTTGATTGCTTTTTTGCATTATCGCGCGCGCTTCTGACCTGTTTCTGTGATAGGCCTGGCTTCAGAGACTGTTCAGATATCGTGAACTATTCTGACCTGTGTGTGTGGTATGAGCTTTATATTTGGAACGCACTTCCTAACATGATAGTTTGCGTATATTTTCCGCCACCAAACTTTCGTCCGCCGAAGTGCTGAGTCGTCGGGCGTTTGCGCGAAACTTGCCGGGTCACTTTTCTTTCTACTTCAATTCATCAGCATCTACAGCCATGTTACGACACTTATCACGGCGTGCAGCTCAGGCTCACGTATCGGGGAATGCAGCAGCAGGGCCTTCTAGAGCTCTGCCTGCCACGTTACGGCGGTCCCAACTTTTCGCATCGAGACAGGCCTCGTCAAGCTCATCGAATCCATCGGGGACAGAAGGCTCTTCATTGCTAGTAGACCCAGCTAGCTCTCTCAATTCTGTCAATAGCCAATGCAACTCCTCATCATCGTCGACACTTTCTTCATCTGTTCGCAATCAACGCATAGTCACACGCTCGCAACCGTCATCTAGCTTTTCTACCACCTCAGTAGCACGCCGCGAAGCAGCATCATCAGAAGCACACGCAAAGCGGATATCCTCGAACCCTACTTCCCACACTACACCATCCAGCAAACCGCATATACCAGACGCATCACCCACTGCTCCTTTGTTACAGGTCTCGACCTTGCCTAACGGAGTTAGAGTAGCTACAGATGGTACGCCTGGCCATTTCGTTGCTGCTGGTATCTACGTAGGAGCAGGTAGCAGATATGAATGGGAAGGAAACAGCGGCAGCAGTCACATGATTGACAGACTGGCCTTCAAGAGTACTACGAATCGCACGGGCGAAGAAATGACAAGTCAAATCGAAGCACTAGGAGGACAATTCCTTGCTTCTTCAAGTCGTGAAGTCATAATGTATCAAGCATCATCATATACGCATTGCCTGCCTCAGGTAGTCTCGCTACTGAGCGATACTGTCCTCAATCCAGTCATTACAGACGAAGAGATCGACTTACAAAGAGAAAGCGTGCAGTATGAATTGGCGGAAATCAACAACAAGCCAGAAATGATCCTTCCTGAGATACTCTATGAGGTCGCTTTCCAGGGGAACACGCTTGGACATCCATTGTTGATTCCCGAGGATAGACTAGCGAAAATCGATGCCGAATGCATCAAGTCATACAGAAAGGAATGGTTCAGACCTGATAGAATGGTTGTCGCGGGTGCTGGAGTACCGCATGAAGAACTTCTGGCATTGGCGGAGAAGCATTTTGGGCACCTCGAGAACCCTTCCTTACTTCGCTCGACGACGTCTGCTTCAAATGCAAGCAGAAATACCCCACCTCACCTACTCCATTCAAACAGCACGTCGACAGATTCTAGCAGAAGCTTAGGGAAAGCCCCATACGCTACATCAGCGACGGACTCTCTGTTCTCCAGTTCGTCATCTAGCGATCTCCCATCGTCCTTAGCACCCACATACGAAGAGCTCGCCAATGCCAGACCAAAATACACTGCAGGCGCATACTACGATACCTCGCGTCCCGATCTTGAATTCAGCCATCTGTACATCGCATACGAAGGTCTGTCGATTCACGATCCAGATGTTTACGTTCTAGCAACGCTTCAGATGCTGCTCGGAGGAGGCTCGTCCTTCAGCGCAGGTGGACCAGGCAAGGGCATGTATTCCCGCTTATACACGCAAGTCTTGAATAGATATCATGAAGTTGAGCATGCCTCGGCATTCCATCACTGCTATAACGATACAGGACTGTTCGCGATGTATATCGCGACTAGCCCTAATTTGATTGGGAGAGCGCCTATGATTGTCGCAGATCAACTGCAAGCACTTATGGATACTTCGAACAGACGAGGAGTCAACTATGGTGAACTGAATAGGGCAAAGAACCAGTTGAAGAGTAGCTTAGTAATGGCGCTAGAGAGCAGAATGGTCCAGGTGAGGAATTTATATCTGCTCGACCCGTTCAGCAACTCAGGACAACTAGCTGATGCAATGCTCGTGATCAACACAGGTTGAAGATCTAGGTCGCCAAGTCCTGGCACACAACTCCAAAGTACCTATCGAAGAGATGCTGAGCAAGATAGACGAAGTGACATTACCCGATCTACAGAGAGTAGCGAGACGCATCTTTAGACCTAAAGAGTATGCTCTTGAATCTCCCATTCAGGGAGAGGTTAGAAGTGGCGAACCTACTATTCTAGCGGCTGGACGACTGGATGGACTTGGTGATACTAGAGAGGTATTGAGAAAGGCTGGACTCGCCCCATAAGCCTTTGTAGGAAAGGCAGTCAGTATCGAGAGGCGACTAGATGCGAGCGCGCATGAACGCTAATCCGGGGGAGAATCAGTACAAGACATGCTTAGACTCTCAAACAAGTCAAGGCATTGCGCGAGCCTTATACCCTATTTCGCAAATTTAGTAATCTAGTAAGCATGTCTTTACGTGTAGAATAGCTGAGAACGCGCATGTAGCACCACTCTTCCACCCATCTCGAAATGCAATTGACAAGTAAATTTCTAGGAATAGCAGGCATATATATATAGTACAAGACTTGGGCGCCATGCGGCCTTGCTGACAGCCTCTTACTGCATAACTCCGTGTCACACTCCGTATCTAAAACGACCTTGTGTTCTACTTTGTCCAGAGGCATGCATGAAAGACCTTCCGGCGTTTCAACGGTGTGGCTCCTGTCCTGTGCGTGTAGCATTGCTGGTGCCCACCCACGCATGAACTGGCGGAGTAGCCTGAGGTCGAGATGGGCCCGACCGTAAATGGAAATGATGATGCTCTTCCGCCTGCATTATGTACCTTCCGCTTTCTTCATAGAAGAACCATGGGGTGCCGCCTGGGCCTTTCAAGTCAATTCGGGTGCTTTCCGGAATCACTAGTCTGGTCGAGCGAGAACAGATTGTCGAGCGACGACAGAGACGATTCCTCGTACAACCGGAATCCTGCGCAACCTTGTACTGAATCGTCTCGTAGTTCACTTCGGGAATTTCCGCCTGGACAGGTTTTTTACACCATATCGATGACCCTGAATCCTGCTCGACCCACTTTGCCAAAGAGATAGATCCTGCCATCTGTTTATTGAAACAGACTGTCCATTCTGGTTCAACGAGGTAAATACGGGATTCGGGAATGTCGGGCCGTTTGGCGATGTATACGGGGGGCATCGTGTATAAGTGGTCGGATTGTTTACGGCGCACTGGCAGCCGTCACAGCAATGCAATGTATAGAGGCAGTTGATAAAAGTAAAAAGAGCAGAGCCAGCATTGCAACGGGGCGTTTGTTGGACTGCCATGCCATGGTCGCTCAAAACAATTCTCTCGGTAGGCACAGCAGGCACAGCCCAAAGGGGGTACAGCATTGACGAGGCACCGCGGAGACGTACACGATCATCACAGCCATGATAGCACAGCTCTGACCAGGCTGCGAGTTTTATCGCCGTCTTTCAGGCCGACAAATTTGCAGATTCCGTAGCTTTAAGTTTGGGTCGGTTGTATCGTGCGGTTTCGGCGCCAGACTTGGACAGGCTGGCTGGTCATTATGACCTGCGGGAGACGCGGGCCAAGCAGTGTCGTAAAGCTGATAGGCAATTGTAGCATAGCAGAATCCGCTCGTCCCCTGGTCAAGTCAGAGTCTGCGCTTTCCAGAGATCTTTTGTTTGCATACTCGTCAACTCCTGGCTGGGTTGCTGAAAGAGGTCAGCGCGAACAGAAACAAGCGAAATGATTGTGTATCGTAGTCCAGCTGCTGATTCCATAATGTCGAGGCGGTGCTATGCCCATGTGATCCCTGTGCCAGGTCTGACCCGTTGCCGTTGACTCTTGGAACGGTTGCAGAACGATGCCTAAGGGGAGTAGCAGGACCTCTGTAGTCAGAGGCGACTGAATCATAACTGGTTGTGTCTTCTGCGATGCGATGCAGGAATCGTGATACAGATGTTGGCCGGCTTTCTTGCCAATTGACGACGCAGATCATTCCAGGATTCAGTCAAATGAAGTGGAGAGGGCCGAGAGGCTACGAGGCTGCGAGGTTGATAATGTCAAGGGTAAGGAGCCTCTCTGTGCGGTCGTGAATTGTGAGAACATGAGCTTGTATGTGGTAGTTGATCAGAGGGAAGGAAAGTGGGGGAGAGAGTGAAATGCAGCATGTCTCTCTTGATCTTTCTTGATCTTCTCTGAATGCGCTGCGTACAAATGGGCCAGCCCACTAGTGCTCCACTCGATATGATGGTCAACACAATACGTACTCCAGAGCTGCTCTGCGTCGGTGTGGACGAGAAAGAGAAAAGACCGAATGGAGGAAAGCCCGAAGAAAGCGAGACCCGAATGCTGCGATATTCCCGGTCAAAGCAGAAGCGCTGACTTGGTTGAGAGTATGGAAGGAAGAAAAGCAAATTCTATGAGAGGAGCTTTTGAGCCATGTCCACCTTCCCAGTCCATGCGCTTCGACACCTGTCCGTTCCCATCAATAGCAATGCTGCAACCAAAGCCAGAAAGAGAAAGCCAAAGACAGGAGGGAAGACTGCTTTTGAAAGGGAGTACAGGCTGAACTCGGCTGATGAACGCTTGCTTCCTTGCCTGTGCTGGCCATCTTGTATCGCATGCATTGACAATCTTTCAGCTTTCCATCACTCACTTCTGCGCACAGCACTCATGCAGAGGAGCTCCATCTTGGAGGGAAGAGGTGCATCAATAGGAGCGAAGAGTGGACTGTACACAGCGACAAGCAGCAGGAAATACACATCAGCGACCCTGACTCATTTCGATATTCTAACATCCTGCGACCTGCCTGGATCACTCAACGAGCACGTGAGTGAATGCCATCTCTCAGGCTGTCTGTCAGGATCCAGCGACAGCATTCACTCATTCAGTCTTGTATGCTCACCTCAGCTCTCACAGCAAACCTACCTCGCTCACACAGAGTCACTCGACTTGATCTACGACGCGACAACAAAACCGCCACTTCAATTTGACCACATCAACACGCTCTCGACTTCAGCTATACCTTCTGTGCGCATCCTCGGAACATCGAATCCTCGACAGAGCATTACCACGATTCCCATATCTTGCCAGCCAGACCCTCCTTACGTGCGTGCTCCTCAGCCGTGCTGTCAGTCCGACGCCTCACCCGTCCGCGACACGAAGAGTCCGTGCAAGCTCGCTCGAGTGAACGCAAGGACAAGCACAACCGACTCTACTCTGTCCTGCTCTCCATCACTGCTTCCAAGTAGCAAAGGACATCCATACACCCCATCGCTGCCGAGATGCGCCGCTCACTCGACTTTGGGACCCTCACTGGGAGCCTGTCGACGCTCAAATCCTCGAGATCCAATGGCAACAGCACCCTCGATGGAACAGCGACCTCTCCATCACCCAACGGCAGTAGATACGGCACTATCGCAGGCATACCCTCCTCTGAAATAGGCAGTGCATCCAACGACCGCTTTCAGAGGCCCAAGTCTGCTCTGAGCAACGGTGCAGGGCGAGCAGGGCGACGCGCTTTTGCATTAGGCAGCTTGTTCAATGTCGGACAGCAGGACGAGAGCCAGGACCAGACCAAGGACAAGCACGAAACACCTGATCATCCTCATCCGGTCGCGGACGTGCCTTCGTCCACTTTGAATGCCTCCTCACATGCTCCTCGTACACCCGACACACCGGACGAACGCGAGCATGCCTTCATGCGTGCTGTACAAGCCGCCAAAGCGAGAGATCAAGCCTGGGAGATCACAGTACAGCCTGCTCCATCTGAAGGCTTGTTCTTAGAGTATGGGAGCAGTCGACGCAACAAGCTGGAATCACAGCCTCGCCCTGATATGCCATCCAAGAAGGGCACGTCGTCCTCGAATACAAAGTTTGGCGGACTGTCTGGTAGAGCAAGACGCTTCCTCGGTAGAGAGAGAGTCCCAACAGCCTCAGCCACAGCTCTCTCGACAACCACGGAAGAAGATGGTCGAGTAAACGCGGATCCTATAGAAGACCTTTCCATGGCTCCTACCTCCCCACCAATGACACCCGCGGCCGCAACAACACCTCTCCGTGCATCGAAAGCGGGTCTGGAACAGACACCACCAGCATCGCCAGCTAAGCGTCCCTTAGAGAGCAGTCAAGACGATATATCGTTCAGCCCTGATGCCGCGACCTTTTCTGGCGATCGTGTGCTCGACAGCCACTCACCTTCGACGAGCACACCCGCCTTCAACATGGAAAAACTTTCTCCTGATGCTCAAGCACATCCAGATCAGCTGTTGGTTCTCTATGTCACCACGGGGAGTAGCTCACTTACCTTGTATAGGAAAATTGGGCAGCTCACCAAGTTGGACGATGAAGTAGGTTTGTACTCGAAGACTTTTGCTACAGTCAGTCGCTATCGTTTGCTGACTAAGTGCTACACCTCTCCTGTGCGATAACAGCTCCGCAAGCACTTCAGGGCCCACATGCCAATTGCACCCCGACCTTCTATCCTTTCTTTGTCACTTGTAACTGCCACCAACGCTCGAGATACGCGAGGTCATACGCGACGAAAATCGGTACTCGCTTCCCTTACCCGAACCTTTACTTCTCCAACTATAACACGAAAAGGCACTCCAAGCATTTTGTCTTCTGCTTCTCAGGCTACTATTGCAGAGGAAGACACTGCTCATCTCGATGGGCTTTTATCTCAGCAAGCTTTGCCGGCATACTCCAAGACCCCATCTGCCGATGATGAACAACAGCGCATTAGTCCTATAGTAGATACCCCTCGAATCTCTATACTGCAGTCTCAACTTTCCAATCTATCAGATTACCTCACCTCCCTCTCCTGTGTCGCTGTCATTCGAGCTTCAAAGCAATGGACTGCCTTTTTCAGACCCGGCAGGGAGGATCACGAGTCGTCTCGTTTAGAATCACCACCTCCTTCTCAGAGTACCATCTCGAAAGGAAAAAGATTGAAGAGGATGAAAAGCGATACCGCATTAGAGACTAAATCTCCTATGTCCTCTTCGCCTCCTTCCCTACCCCGCAATGGTGCGAATATGGATAGCCATGGTAAAAGAACGGAGGTCACACCGACAAGAAAAGAAGTGAGAATCGATGATTCTGGTATTGGTGTTGATTCACTCGGTCATTACTCCGCTCGAAATGGGGGAGATCTAGGAAGAGGGCATCCTACAGAATCTTCTACAAACTCATCTTCTGCCACTTCTAATTCTGCTTCTGCTTCAATGAAGCTAAAGAGAGACGGTTCCACCGATACCGATACTTCTGTTTCTGCAATGAGCTTGTTCATCGAGCATGCAGATGCAAATGGTAAGGAAATAGTTGGAGACCCCGAAGTACTTGAATACATGCAGAGATTGAGACAAGACAGTGAAGCTCGGCATACTTCTGCGAGTGATCCTTTCAAAAGTACTTCCAACAAACTCAAGCAGGAAGCAAAGTCGTCCAAGTCTACAATAACGGAGTATGTGCCGTCTTCTCCTGTTTCTCCGATGTCTCCGTCTGGTGAGAATGTCGATACTACACCACCTGCGACTTTGTCCGATTCGCTCGTGATGGATGCACCGATTCCGGTCGTCACTAGCCCATCGGACGAACCCATCCTCGCTGCCTTGGAAGAGTCAATGATCGACGCGACGCCATTTGTCGAAGATCCAAACCAGCTGCCCCCTTTATCTGGAGCCACAGCAGTCGCATCTGAGGAAGATCCTACAGAGGCAGCTCAACCTGCTCAGGCACAAGAATTACTCACTCCAAGCTTTCTTTCTCCCGCATCAGCCGCAACAGATGATTCGGAAGCCCAGTCTCACATATCATCGCTGAACGGAAAGAAGAAGTCAGTCTCCAGCCTTCGAAGAAGCCGTAAAAGCAGTACTGCCAACACTTCTGTTTCCCATCGTACCAGATCTCATAAACCTTCAATTAGGATCGAAGATTTTGAAATCTTACGGGTGTTGGGCAAAGGATGTGCTGGAAAGGTACTTTTAGCGCGAGTGAAGGATGCAACTACGATGAGCAAAGCATCTGGGAATAATTCACTCTATGCTGTCAAAGCTATACACAAGCATCATGTCCTTGCTCATCGTGAGCTAGCGCATACTTTAACGGAACAGAATATATTGAGGAAAATGGCAACCGAGACGCCCAATCCCTTTGTCGTCAAAATGCGATGGAGCTTCCAGGTAGGTCACATCCATCGCGTAATGGTATTGGAAGAGACGATGAGCTGATACTTCCAGCTTATGAGCAGGACAACGACAATCTCTTCCTCGTGCTCGACTTTCATCCCGGCGGAGACTTAGCGACGCAACTTTCTCGCTGGGGCAGACTAGGCAAAGATCGAACTCGCTTCTACGCTGCTGAGATAATCGAAGGCCTCGAAAGTTTACACAATTCCGGCGTCATCTATCGCGATCTAAAGCCTGAGAATATACTGCTAGCTGCCGATGGTCACATTGTCCTTACGGATTTTGGTCTATCAAAGCAATTCAATCGACCTTCTATGGGCTCCGACGAGCGTGGACATCAGAATGGAGTGCTCTTACCCTTGTGGTCTTCGAAAGAAAAAGGAAAATCTGGGATTCGGCAAATGTCGTCTACCATTGCCAGGATCGCAGAGATAACGACCACATTTTGTGGAACGGCGGAATATCTAGCTCCGGAAGTACTGCTCGGCCATGCTTACTCGTACCCTGTGGATATGTGGTCGCTGGGTACGATGATCTACGAAATGTTGTCGGGAGTGGTAAGCCTGGCTTGTCCTCTCGACGCGAATAATTGCTCTTACTTATTACGCTCCCTGATAGACACCCTTCTACAACGAAGACCATGGGATCATGTATCGTCGGGTCTTGCACGAACAGCTTGAATTCGGCGCTAGCGACTATCTCGACAGTGACACTCGCGCACTATTGCGGGGATTGCTGCAGAAGGAGCCGGAATTCAGAATGACGACGAGCAGAGTCAAGCGGTCTAAGTACTTTGAGGCTATCGATTGGTCCTTGTAAGCTTTCCAATGCATACTGAAAACCTTTTAGAGTGATACACTGACATGTTGTCATCAGTGTCAACAACAAGCGATATATTCCGCCTTTCATACCGCACCTGTCAACCGATGACCCGGCTGATACACAGAACTTTGAAGAATGCTTCTTGACGATGGATCTCGGTTTTGTCGACGAAAAAGATACAGAAGAAATAGAAATAAAAGCCAAAACATCAGGCAAGGAACCTGATAAAGCTTTTGATAAAGATGGTCGCGATGTTTTCGCAGACTATTCCTTCGACGGCGCATGGGCCGATCCGGAGAGCGAGGCGGAACAGCCGGAAAGCGATGATGATGTTAGCGAGGAAGAGGATCCCAATGCGCCTGGAGAAACAGCTGTAAAGGAGGAGAACAAGGCGTCATCGACGGTAGAGGAAGCTACAGACCGCCTTGAAAATGGACACATAGCTCAAAGCCCAAGAGAGCAATCTGCTACACAGGACATATCCACTCCGCCATCAAGCCCAGGCAAACGAGGAGAGGAGGCCAAGTATGCCATGATCAGCACTTTGCCCGTCCCAGCGCAGAACGAACCTTCACCGGTATCGCAGAATGGACATATCACTCAACCCATACAGAGACTTCCGGAACCAGGCGAATTACCTGTAGTGGGCGAAGGCCAAGAAGAGGAAAATATCCACGATGCAAGACTTTCGGGTGAAGCCTCGCTTCTCTCTTCAACCAATCCAGGCTTTCGCAGCTCTGTCGAAATGCCGAGGATGGCATCTCCGGCTGAGTTGTCGGGCGATGATGGCCTTCGAGTTTCTGAAGAGCACGGTGATTGGGACGTCGTGGAAGATGTGGGAAGTCACGAGGTCGCCGACAACGGTACAAAAGGACCTAGGAAACGGTTATTGGCTGGAACGAATCTATTTGCAAAGGGCGTAGTCGACAAATACAAAATACAACTAAAGCCTTCCACGAGGATGCCTACCCCAACAAGGTCTTATACTGCTAGAGGTCCGCTCACACGCCTCGCAAGCGGTAGCGTCCAGCCCACACGGTCCAATAAGACGAGTAATCAGCTATCACCCAGCCCTTCCATTGGCGGAATGAGCGACTCGCCTTCCTCCATTGAATCGTCTGAGCAAGTGGACCGACAAGAGAAAAGGCCCAGCAAGGGTCCCACCAGACGTTTGATCTCTCCCAAGTTACTCAGGGCTTCTTCGGACTGGATGTCAAACAGCCTTCCTTCCTCTCCGACCCCTAGATTCTATATGAGACGAAACAAAAAGAGCACCGCGCCGGAAGGCATTACTCCTCCCACACAAGATGTGCAAGTCTCTTCGGCTACTCCTCCCATACAAGGTGTGCAAGTACCTTCGTCTAATCATACAGAAGTGGTCCCGCCAACTGCAAGCTCTGTTGACTCCTCCGCGACTATACCAGTAGAGAAAGCTGAGTCGTTCGGACTGCAGCCTTTGACTCGACATGCTACTAGGGAACGATATTTACCCGTCAATCACGCTCACAGTACAGAAGGTGCAACACCTTCCTCTGACAAGGGAGGCCGATAAGATCTTGGACCCCGGAAGTCATCCATCTATATGTATCGAGCACGGCTAAATGAGACAAGCCTTTCCAAAGCTTCATCTAGTTTAAATATATACAAAACACATGAGCATCTTCTATGCTTTTTCTGCTGCCTGTTTTTTTGTTGCATAGTTCTTCACGATAACGTCGCATCCCGCTACAATCTTTAACGCGCATTTTCTTCAGGATTCGTGGACAGTAGTCAGCATCGGTGATGGATGATCAAACGCAATGATAACTTCTTCGTTAGTCTGTCTGAATTGCCCGGCGAGGTTCGCTGCTCTTTCTAATGCGTTTGCCACATCGCGTTGATCGTCCACCCGACGCATGCAGCTGTGTACCTTGCCTTCCTACCTATGCGAATAGAGTCTAGCTATGACCGACACCTGAACTACGTTGCGCTAAGGCTATATAACCCTATATTCCGGGAGCAAGTCGTCAAGTTATCCCAATGGCATCCAGCTTCGAGGCTCCGAAAGATGGCACGGTTGGAGACCATGTTTGGGTACATCCAGTTCCCATTGTGGTTAGAGGTCGAATGTGAATGCTTCAGGCTCATACTTCACTACAGTTCTTTGCATATGCCAATTATATGAATGAAGGTACCTTTCAGAATGTCATATCAACTCCCTCGCCTCTAGAGGTCATGGCTGTGGTGGCCGAAAACGCTTGGCTTTGTGAGAATGTTGTCTCAACGGCGATGTGAATTGGCCTGAATTTCATATCCCACAGCTTTCGACTACTGCGGGATACCATTCGTGGAGCCTGCCTATCCATCGTTGGTCAAAGTCAAGCCGGTCAAAGAGCTTTCCCGGATGATCTGATTTGCGATATTGACCCTTTAGGCTCATCATAAAAGGCTTCAATGATAAACTGTCAAAAGAAAGGTCTTCTGATGACAACGAAGCCGCCTATCTTCGATACATACACGATCGCTGCTTCCCGGGTATACCATTCACTCCTCCAGGCGAGCTGCCACCTCCGGTCGAAGTATGTCACACATTGCTACAGCTATCTTAGACTGTTAACAAACCAGCTTACAGGGCATCGCATACCGCATAACGGCCGAGCAAATGTCCAAACTGAGCGGATCATCTGGCTTCAGGGTGGCGCAGATACGGTGCAAGCCGCTAGGTGACACAAGTAAACAGACAAGACCTCAAGCAGCAAAAGTTATCGAAGGGTACTGCCTTGTTGCCCAAGAAAAGTATAGATCTTCGTGCCTGACGCCAACTATTGCGTAAGGACTGTTAAGCTGCTTATACGTTACCTACCAAACTAACTCTTGCAACTTCCAGCTCTTACGCCTCAGTCTACCGAGGCGCCCTTACACACGGATTCTCTCTTGAATACATGCGCCATCTGTCTCAGCTGCGTCCGTATAACCTCGCGTACGCAACTCCGACCGTGCGTGCAGCACGGACTGCTTTCGTAGTGTTCGTGCTCGCCCCACAATTTGCAATGCTCTACCTTCCCTTGGTCGCTGCGCAGCGTCTCCTGGGAGGTGTAGCAAACGAAACCATAGAGAATCTAAAGCTCATCGCCAGCGATTTTATTCGTTACAATGCCATCCTTGCTGAGCGTTACTTAATTAGACCGATTATGGGG
This sequence comes from Cystobasidium ongulense, assembly GCA_022835595.1. Taxonomy (NCBI): domain Eukaryota; kingdom Fungi; phylum Basidiomycota; class Cystobasidiomycetes; order Cystobasidiales; family Cystobasidiaceae; genus Cystobasidium; species Cystobasidium ongulense. Next base: position 176,514 of record BQUP01000013.1, on the reverse strand, counting down.
AGAGTCGGATATCGTGTGACCGACTGATAGCCAATTATATAACCCGAACTGCGTTACCACTTTGTAAATCTTTGGTGTTGTAACATTACTATAAAATTAGTCTTAATGAGAATAGGTAGGTCACACCTTTGGATATTGAATGCAAGCAAGTGGCGTTTCACGGTGCCTTTTCAGCCGCAAACAGCGAGCGCGTGGTTTGCCTCTTCTCCGTCTAGACGCTATCTATTGTACGATTGTTATAAGCAAGCAGCATGGGCTGGCAAGATATAATCACAGATCCTGAAGACGTCAAGCAGGTCATTGCCGATACCGAAGAGCCGTTGTTCTTGGTGTACTATGCAGATGTCAGCCTACATAATGGTCGATCTATTGCGTGCCATCAGGAAACAGCTGATGAGACTGGCTTACGATAGTGGTGCCCTGATTGTCAAGCAACAAAGCCAGTGCTAGAGCAAACCTTTGGGGCTGACAAAGCTCCCGCGGCCATTCAAGTAATGGTTGGCGAACGTACAAGGTGAGCCTCCGCTTGTAGCCACTTATCGAAGTACAATCCTGCCTGACTGTCTCTGCCTTCTCAGCTGGAAAGCTACCAGCAACGCGGTAAATGACATTATCGTCCGATACAGGTCCATCGGCATACATACTGATACCGATAACGCCATACAGTTCCGACATGAGCCTTTCAAGATTAGCAACATACCAACTCTTGTGCGCCTGGAGCAGGTACGTCATATACAAGACGCTGTGTATCTGGATACATTGACCTTCTCTCTGCACAGGGCCGGGAAGTAGGCAGGCTGGTCGAAGCACAAATATTGGATCAGGCATCCCTCTCCGAATTCATCGCTTAATGCCAAAGGAGCCAAGGGCAAAACCAAAGACGCTGAATGCGGCGTAGACGGGTTTCATTACTGGTATCGCATCATTTGTGCTTTATTTTTGATTCCTAGGACATCTATTTCTGTGCCAATCGGGATTTAATGTATTCTACCATGGTCACTCTGTCTACAAGCTGACCATCTTTATCTTCTGGCGACGATCCGCTATCTTTGCCGGATTGCTCCTTTATGCGCACCTTGCCCTCCTTGAGCTCGCTTGATCCGATAATGACTGCAAAAGGAATACTGCCTTTCTCGATAGCCTCGAACTGTTTTGCAGCTTTCGGTTTCGCCTTGTAGAGGAACTCGGCCTGTGACACAAGATGGATGTCAATTTCACGTTTTGACCTGGCATATGACGATATGCTTACCCGGATGCCACTGTCCCACAATTCCTTTGCAATTTGCATGCGCTCGACGAGAAGAGCATCTCCTACAGCCATGACGAATACATCCACCTCCTTGCTCTTGATGTTTTCTCTGCCCTTTTGAGCTAGCTGCTGTTTCCACAAGATGGAGAACAAGCGCTCGACACCGAATGAAATGCCTACGCAAGGTACTTGAGTTCCGCTAGGCGAGAACATGCCGACGAGATTGTCGTAACGTCCTCCAGCTGCAACGCTACCTACTCCGACGTTTGCATCTTCGTCTTCTGTTGTCTGTCCATTAGTAGCGGCAGCGTTTGCAGGTGGGAAGCGAGGCTTTGTGCTCTTCTTTGCTGCTTCCGTTGGCTCTGCCGTCGACAAAGCTGAAGGTGTCTGACCAGGTGGAGCAGATTCAGCTGTCACGGCTTCGTAGATGATGCCAGTGTAGTAGTCTAAACCTCGTGCGAGGGAAAGATCGAATGATATCTGGGACATGTATTAGCTTGGTGTGATCCCCCAAGTGGGAGGTGATAACTTACCCTGCCCAAGATGCCGTACGCTTTGAGGTATTCGAACAGTAATTTCATGTCGGCGATACCCTCTTTAGCAAGTTTATTGGCTGCGAATGTCGTATCCGCTGATAGAAGCTCTAGAAGTTCTTCGCCACCTTTGTGCTTGACGTATTCGCCAATCTTGTCTGCGACTGCAGGTTCAAGACCTTTCTCTTCGCACATCTCTTTCTTGACATCCTCCCACGGGAGCTTGTCTAGTTTGTCGACAGCGCTGGAGATAGTTCGGGTCTTTTCAGCTGGCACACCGCAGACTGCGAAGATGCCGTCTAGAATCTTGCGATGATTGACCTGGCATTCGTAGTGGAGTCATGAGTACTCTAGCCTTTAGTTCTCTCAAAGCGTCGAATTGAAAGTTACCCACCTTGATAGTGAAGTCGCCGATCTTCAGGCGTTCTAAAGTCTGTACGGCAACAACTAGAACTTCTGCATCTGGTAGCATTGGGTCGTATGACTCTTTGGATCCAGCAATATCATAATCACATTGGTAGAACTCTCTCATGCGACCCTTGCTCATGGCTGGTTGATCACGGCGGTAGACCTTAGCAATGTGATATCGCTTGATGTTCTTGATATCTGGGTTCATGGCCAGGAAGCGAGCGAAGGGAACCTGCGGACGATTTGGGTGCGTCAGGCGAGAACCAGCAACAAAGCATCTCCAGATGCCAGAGAAGTCCGAACTTACCGTAAGATCGTAGCGTAAACTACAGATTTCACCACCTTGATCTTTCAAATCATAGATAAGCTTCGAGTCCTCGCCGTATTTCCCAGACAGGATCTCTTTCAATTCGAAAACTGGCGTATCTATCGTTACTGCTCCGTGGAGCTCGAAAACCTCGGTAATGGTCTTGAAGATGTGGTTGCGGATCAACATTTCCTGAGGATGGTGATCTTTGGTGCCCTGATGAAATTCAACGAGCAGGCCAAAGGATCAGCACTGCGGGGATGGAATACATGTATGAACCAGCAAAAGCCGGTATACATACCTTTGGTACCTTGAGGAAGATCTTGTTCTTCTCCAGCTCTGCCTTCTGGTCCTTCTCTACCTTTGCCAGCTTTGTCTTGAGCTCCTTCAACTCAGCCTGGATGGACTCTAGACTGCCGTCTCCCGAGCTGGACGTCGCACCGCCCTGCTTGATAGCTCGGACCTGGCTGCCCAACGCAGCCATGCGCTCCTTCATGCTCTCTACTGTGGACGCCATGTTTTTGACCAAGTCACGGGCGAATCCTGATCGATATCGCAGGCGAGCTGTGGATGTGCAGGATTGCTGAACTGCACAAAGAGGCCTTCTTGTCGCAAGTCGTGCAGTTGAGAGTACGGGCCGAATGATGCCCGGCGTGATGGTCTTGAGAGTGTGTGCCTTAGACAAGTATTCGGGAGAAGAGAGACCTTCAATCAAAAACACGAGCAGGAACCACAAGTAGGATTGACGGGAGGCCGTGGCAAGCGAAATGGCAGCAAAGTGATAGACAAATGCTCGAGTAGAATATGCAGAAGCTGCAAGGATACAAGCAAGGTAGGCGGTAATCTCTCGGCTCAGAGAGATTGCAAATACTACGGATTCCAGAATAAATTGTCCATATGACTTGGAGAAGGGGTATGCTATGAGGCTGGATACATTGATTTACATAGCTAGTATTGGGATACTAATGAATCTAATTATGATGATGTAGCAGAAATAGCAGGTATATGCGAACGAAAATAAACTATAGGAATGCCATGCACTGAATCAATGCTTCCGGGAGAGGGTACTGAGCGAGGTATAAAGATGTTGCAAGTTATGATGCTACTGGCTCATTCTTCTGGTTTGTTGCGAGTTCGATGCGGATGAGACACTTGCATTATTGATGGATAATCCCGCTTGCTGTAGTAAAGTAGGTTGGCCTATAGCCGAAGGAGCGGCGCGCGAAGGGTATTGATGCATGCTGTTCAAGTTGTTGTTGAAGTAAGGTGATATCATGCTAGGAAAAGCAGCGGGGGTGCCAAAGAAATTAGGGAAAGGAGGGAAACTAGACACTGTCGAACCCATCATTGGCATTTGCATCTGTACAGGCAATTGAGGATATGGGAAGCCATTGGCCATGGTACCAGATGACGCGTTTACGGGATATAGAGATGACCCCGCTAGCACACCACTTTGCGCTTGCATGGCCATGCTTTGCATGACGCTCATCAATTGCTGCGCCCGCATTTGTAGATTCAGCTTCTGATCGGCAGGTACTGATAATAGATCGTGTCAGCTAGCTTGCCAAACTGTCTTTTGGCTCGGAAAGTACTCACATGAAGCATACAAGTTTGGATCTACTCCTGGTGGAACAGGCATGCCCTGAAGAGCCTGAGGAGACAAAGACCAGCCAGACGACGCGGCGGGCGGACTAGCACTGTTGAGTGAGGGGCGGTCCAATGACTGTCTAGCGGTCAGCATACCACTCTTCCTTGCCTCTGCCCTGTGTCTTTCTCGCGTTGCGCTCGATACTGTTCCATCGCTGCTGGGTTTTCCACTGGTCGCTATACTAGCATTGTCTGCCGTTTTATTCCCTTCACCAGCTTGTTGACGACGCTTAATGGGTGACAAATAAGTCGGGCCAGTCGAGAAAAGGCTAGAGGAGCGCTTGCTATGATTAGCTGTAGCAGTGTCGCTAGGCGTTTTGGGGTAGCTGCCTTCGCTTGATTCGCTAGGCCGAGAAGAAGCTGTGCTACCCCTCTTTTGTGTGACATGTAGAAGTTTAGCCTTTTCAGAATCGATGAGTGATGCAAGAGTAATGCTCTGAGGACGAGCTTGGATGGATCCCAAAGTTGTAAGTGCATGACTAGAGGCTGAGCGAGGTTGCTTTTGTAACGAGCTCGGTCGGACTTCGATGCTAGCCGTCGTGAACGCTGAAAGAGAGCGGGGCATAGAAACGCTAACAGGAGATTTACTCTGTGACGAGTCCCGAGTAGTTCTGCTCTGTTCACGGCCACGTGGTTCTGTAAGCCTGCTGCTAGATGTAGTACCAATTGCCGATCCACCAATTGATGTCGGAGAAGTTCTGAATGCGTGATTGGGCCTGAGATGAGGTGAGCTAAGATTGAGCTCGCTCTGAGATCGGATCTTGAGGGTTGAGAGAGGTATATTTTCATCATCGTCGTCATCCATGTTGAGCGCATTCACATTAGCGGATGTGAGCGGAGCACTTGGCGGGACAGGCTGAAATAGCGAGGCGGACATCAGTTTACACTCGGCTCAATCAAAGACTACAAACGCACCTGTATATACGCTTTGAGATCCGACGAACTGCCCTGAGGCGTGAGATTCGGTGGAGTCATAGCAGCTTTATAAAGACGCTGCCTATCCACTTCATTGGCTGGCCTAGGCGGTGGGAAGACTAGAGATCTCTCCCTTTTCTTCGCCTTCGTTCCACTATCATCCGACTCCTCTTCTTCATCGTCGCTAGCCTCATCGGAGCTAGTGTCAGATGTATGGAATGCATTAGACGCCCTTATAGCCTTCTTCGGCGTAATACGAGCGGTAGTAATGATTCTGGGGAGCGATGTATCTCTGGAATCCTCTGAATCTTCGTCATCATCTCGAGCTGGTTTGGCTACCTTTGCTATTGTGCTACTGAACAAGTTCGTGCCGAAACCTAGATTCGAGAAGCTTGACGCGCGAGATATGGGTATCTTGGGCGATGGCAGGGTTCTGGGAGCATGGACGTAGTTGTCATCGGTTTCACTTGGGGGAGGAGGGAGGACTTTCCCGCCTAGCAAAATAGCAAGCTCTTCCCTGGTTGGGCCGGGTGGCGTAGCATGATTAGCTATGACTTCCTCCTCCGGCTGTGTAAAGGATCGCTGTTGTGAGACACTGCGATTTAAAGAAGCGCTTCCAAACATCGAGCCATCCTTCATAGATGGTGTTCTGTTCCTCAAAGCAGCAGTACGTTCCGCAAAGGCTTTCTGCATGTCGTCGGCCGAGAAGGAAATGCCAAAGCTAGAAGACGTCGTGTTAAGCCAGCTCCCCAGAGAAGCTGACATAGATGAGATGGACTGGTTTGACTGAGTACGCCGATGCTGTCGTTGTTGCTGCTCAGGATCGGCCGGAACTGGCGGTAAGGGAAGGGCACTATCTGGGTGAGCTGCGAGGGGATGTATAGTGGGGGAGCTGACACGATCTTCGTAACTGTGCAATGATGGAGAGGTAGACCTCTGCATAAGAAGAGGAGATGAAAGTCTAGGGGGACTGTGATAGGCAGTATGCGCAGCTGTCGTAAAGCTTTCCCTCGAAGGTGAGGCGGATGATGCCCTGCTGAGTGATTCTGAAAGAACGTTGGTAGCCGAGCCATTCGGTAGAGAAGCATCTTGAGTATTTTCATCAGGCTGCGAGATGTTTAGAGAGGGTCGAGGCGAATGTTCAAGGGAGATTGGAGGCGGGAGGTCAAGCTTGAGACCGGAGGGTTTGCCATTAGTTGTTCCTTGGCTGGTATTGCTATTGTAAGACGAAGATCTGGCAGCCTTGGCTTCGCGGAATCTTGAGACTGGTATGGATGCTCCAGAAGCTGTGGGTGTCCTTGCAGAGCCTCCTGGAGAGCTGGGACGGGATTCAAAGTAGGAAGTGGCATTTGTGCTGGAAACCGGGGCGGTTGCTGGAGAGCTAGGGCGTGTCGACCGCGGCGAATTCGTGAGTTCTTCATTGACAAGTGAAGAGAGCGTAGGCTCTTCTCGCACGCCAGTCACTGAACGGAATGATCTGAGCTGGAAGGAGTCTGATCTAGACGAAGGATTAAAGTCTTGCTCTACTGACTCGTGGCCGTGATACGATGCGGAACCAGTAGACTTCCGGAAAGGGTCGTGGTGGTGTTGCGAAGAAGTAGGTATGTCGGCTGTTGTCAGTCCACGTTTAGGAAAAGACAGGCCGGGACGCTTATATTTCAGTGGCGTTGTCGTGCCAGTATTGAGGTCCGCGGGTAGGGTGTGTTGCCTCAAAGGGTGTCCGCCGCCAGGACCAGCCGACGAGATGGTAGCAGCTTGCCTGGGTTGTGCAGCCAGAACTTCGGCTACATCTTGATTGTCCAGTGCGTTCTGTGCACCCGTCGAGAGTGAGCGGCTGTGAGACTTGCGTCTGCCAAAAAACGACCTCTTGCCTGTATTCGCAGTCGTCGCCGTCGAGGCTGACGGAGGTGGAGCAGCATCAGACTGCAGCACTCCATGCTCATCTACACTGCTGACGTTGCTCTTCCATCTTGACAGTGATAACAGATTGCTGCTTGTACTGTTGCCATTGCTGCCGCTCGACTTGTCCCCGTTGACACGATTATCATCTGATGCTGATGCTACCGTCGGCGGCTGCGCTGGGGCACCGCTTGACGATTTCCTGGACTTGAGGCCAGGGAAGCGCATTGATAGATAGATGCAGAAGGGAAGGTGTGATAGAACCAGCAGCTGTATCGACGCTGGAGGGTCCTATACCTGACCGTAATTTGCAGCCTTGCTCGATTTACCCATTTGCAGCTCTGGCCGCAGGTGATGCGAGATGGGCAGTTGTCGGGAAAGTTATCTGATGTATCAGAGAGGACACAGCGAGGTGACTCTGCAGCAAATGATGGAAGCAGTCAGCTTGCATCAACCCGGTAGGCGAAGTTACACGTCCACTCCATCATCTTTATACTAGGTGGCAAAAAGGCAATCGGGATGATGATGGGGTCGCTTTCAGTCGGGCCTTCGCGCCCTCGTTGTTTCTTTACAATCACCTGCACTGAAGACGGCTGCACCGTCCACCTGCGCGTCCGAGGGACTAGACATCGCTGCATGAAACAGGGTTAGATGCTGCGCCTCCCTGTCTTTGGCTATCGCGGTAGACTGTTTGCCTTGAAAGTCCTCTTCATACTGCAAGGAAATAGTATGTTCCATCCAAAGCTGTCTTCTCTCGGACCATCCAATAAAGAGAACAGTCGTCCAGCAGATCCAGGTCTCCTGTTCAGCAATACCAACCAGCGGTGGAGGCTCTGCTACAGTATCTGGTGCAACGTGGACCGAGCCCTACATCGCAATCCCTGCGCGGCGACGGTAACAACGCAATGGACGCAGTGGACTAAACAGCGCTAACGAGCATCCTCGATTCCCTCCCTAGCCACTTACAGAACTCATCACGCCGGCCTTTTCTTCCAGCCAGTCCCTGTCCGCCCCTCTTTGCGCAGATGGATCGCCTGCTAGTGAGTTATCGGAGTGTACTCACAGGGTCGTTCTGTATGCCTGGACCAACCAACATCGTAGAATGGGCCCAGACTACAACTGATATGATGCTTTGTTAGGATTCTAGAAGCGCGTGACCCACCATTGGTGAGGTAATCTCAGAGGTTCAACAGCCAGCCCGAAGAAAGGCGTCGTTACCGAAGGAGGCGGTAATATGAACAATACCTTACGACAGCCCTTTGAGGTCAGCAAGAGATATATCGATGTCCGAATAGAGAACCGTCATTGAAGGAGCTCGGATTTGACTGTTGTATTCACTATATACGCCCTGAGTACACTTATCAGCTATACGTATAATTGAAGCGTCGTATAGTTTTATGTCTCCAGTATCATAATGAGGGCATTGCCGAAAGAAGCGTGGTCTTTAACGGTTGATATGAAAAGAAGTCTGCCCTTCGGCCCGCTGTGCTTGTTGTAGTCCGAGTTCGATCACCAGCAAGGAAGCGCGCTGCCTGCGCTCACTGCGGTGTCACCTTTCGCTCAGCTCATTACACCGCTGCTCGCTTCTTCTGTACTTGGAGGGACGTTATCAAGTGGGTAGGCATTGTCCATGTTGCCGTCGTGTGCTCCATGCTGACGATTACCGCAGCGACCCCAAGCCTCGCCATGACTTTTTTGTCGAGCAGCGGCCTGCTACGATGTGCCTGCAGAGCAGAGAAGCAGCTACTCTCTCTCAACACTAGTCGAACATCCACATTGACTTCGCAACTGTCAGCCAACTTCTCCACATCAGCTGCGTCTCTGGAAGATACGCCGTCGACGAGCTCGTCCTCATCGTTCATTCGATCTACTGGAAGAAACACCTCGAGGCCAGAACGACTACCATATCGTGCACCTGAGTCGTATCTGAGGGGTCCATCCGCCCAGTCAATATCTCCTCTCACAGCGGCACTCCAGAAAACGGGCGGTGGTGGTTCATCGACAACAGGATCAGACAAGTTTGGTACAAGGAAGCGCGCAGAGACGAAAGCTGCAAAAGAGGCAGGCTTGAAACATGCAGCAGAGCAAGCAGTCGCGCCCGTTGAGAATGCTATGCCCGATAACCACGAAATACACCGACCCATCAAACCGTCCGACTCAAGAACACTTGCAGTCGAAGCATCAGGGGAGTTTTCGAGGCAGTATAGACGGTTGATGAATGGAGTGATTGGCTTCAACAACATCAGGACAGAACTCAGATGGGAGGAGAGATACGAGAAGCCAAAATACAAGAGACAAAGACTGCGCAGTGCCAGACATAGACGTCGTTTTGCGCATGAAGTTGGATTGAGAGTAGCCGCTGTTCTGAGGGCAAAGAGTCAGGGAATGTAAAGAAGGGTGGTGCACATATTACGCGCGTGCAGTCGCAGTAACCAATCTATAGATATTTTGGAAGCCATACCACACTAATCGCACACCTCCAACGACTAGCAAGTCCAGTCACCGTTCTTCGGATCCATTGACCTTCTTCTCCTCACCCTCAGCCGCCTTGCTCGAACAACAATCCAGTCGCTGTCTAAAGAGCTGTGCTGCATCTCAAGGTAACAGCTTCACGGCGGGCTTTGGTAGGCAGTAGTATTCCAGCGAGTTGGATGTCGGTGATCGGACTCGGCCGAGCACTTGACTGCCCGAACATCGGCTCGGGCTGAGCCTCGACACTTCTCTGGCTTTCCTTTTGTTTCATTTGCAGCTTCGGACAAGTTACGACAATCACTTTCGGGCAAGGGTGATGATGGACGTTCTATTTCCAGATCCCTTGCATCCTCGACACTCGCCCGAGCGCATCGGCGGGCTGCTGTCGATCCCGAAATCCAACCTTCCGACGAACGAATGAATGAATGAGTTTGTAACTGATGGAGATCTTGCCTCTTTGACTTGTTCCATCCTTCCACCCGACTTCCCTTCCCTACACTGCGGTAAACCACTCACAGCCACATCTCGCCAGACCCATCCCAATCAGATATTACTGAGATCATGTCGAAGATCATCAACAAAGCAGCATACCTCCCTGCAGTGGGAGTACCTCTGGAAGTTCGCGATACCCCCTATACGCAACCTGGACCTCACGAAGTACTAATCAAAGCGCGCGCGGTAGCCATCAATCCCGTCGATTCAGTCATCCAGAAACAAGGTCCTCTGATTGCGCCCTGGCTCAAGTACCCTTTCATCCTCGGCACCGATGTAGCAGGTGAAGTTGTTCGAGTCGGAGCTCAAATAACTTCCCTTCGTATCGGCGATAGAGTCCTAGGACATGCCGTCGGATTCGAAAAAGCTTTCAACACATCCACTCAAGGCGCTTTTCAAGAATATGTGATCCTCCAAGAACATATGACCTCGGCTATTCCCGCAGCTGTTTCTTTTCAAGACGCTTCTGTTATACCTCTCGGACTGTCTACTGCCGCTTGTGCACTCTACGAACCAGATCAGCTCGGTCTTGCCGTACCTACACCTACTGGATCTGCGCGAACTGGACAAGTTGTAATCGTATGGGGAGGGTCTACAAGCGTAGGCTGTAATGCTATTCAGCTTGCAGTTGCATCAGGATACGAAGTTATAACTACATGCTCGCCCCGCAATTACGCCCTCGTAAAGGATCTAGGCGCATCGCAAGCTTTCGACTATAACGATTCTAATACCATTACAAAAATGATTCAATATCTCAAGGATAAAAAAGTAGCCGGAGCACTTTCGATAGGTTATGGTTCTGCTCTAGCTTGTATTTCGATACTCAAGAAAACTCAAGGTCGGAAAAGATTAGCTATGATAAGCTACCCCGGTCCCCCTAGTCCGCCGAAACGAAACGCTCAACTTCAAATGGCATGGTATTATGTGACTGGCAAAATCAGTATTTCTATACAATCATCGCTAGGCAGTGTCAAATCAAGCTACGTCTGGGGTGGAAATCTAGCTTGCAATAAATTGGGATCTGAAATCTATAATAAATACTTACGCGGAGCGTTGGAGAACGGAACATTCAAACCGGCACCAAAAGCGGAAGCAGTCGGTCAGGGATTGCAGGATATTCAGAGAGCCATGGACAAGCAAGCTGAAGGAGTCAGTGGGAAGAAAATAGTTGTGCTTCTTTCTTGAAAAGTAGAGGTCATCATACCAGTCAATGTTCACGGTGTCCTCATTTTCACTGTCCTGTTGTTCATTTTAAGCTATTTCATAATGCGTGACGTGATTTGTGGTAGAAGATAACTTGAAAGCACAGTCTCCTCGTACTGTTGTCATCGAAGTGCAAATTTGTTTTCCCTCGAAAGACTTGTTTCTATGCGGCATACTGTCGTTTTAATTGCACTCAATAAAAGCCTATCAAGTGACTAAGCAGCGGCTACTGTCTAAGAAAATGTTCCTGTTGTTTTTCATGTAGATTACTCTCGAGCACGGCTATCCCAAAGACATGATGGAATGAATGTATCTTTGACAACACCAAAGCCCGTCTCTTGACTAGAAGGCAATCTATGGGAAAGCAGAAGCACCGGCGTACTTGTAAGGAGTACCAGCGACTTGTAGTTCATCTTGAATTCTGATAAGTTGGTTGTACTTGGCGACACGTTCAGATCTGCAAGGAGCACCAGTCTTGATTTGACCGCATCCTAGACCGACAGCGATATCGGCAATGGTGGTATCTTCAGTCTCACCGGATCGGTGAGAAGTCATTACGTGCCATCCACCAGCGTGGGCCATAGTGGAAGCTTCAATTGATTCTGTAATGCTTCCGATCTGGTTGACCTTCAGTAAAAGAGCATTGCATGACTTTTCATCAATGGCAGTCTTGATTCGCTCAGGGTTGGTAACTGTTAGATCATCACCGACGACCTGGATCTTGGTCTTGGCGGTGAAGGCCTTCCAGGCAGCCCAGTCATCCTGGTCGAATGGATCTTCAATGGAGATGATGGGGTACTTTTCAATCAAAGTGTGGTAGTAGTCGGCTAGCTGTTCACCAGTGATCCACTTGGATTTGCTGTAGACCGTGACAAATGGGGCTCAGTAGGCTGCTCTTATATTGACTGCTCTGATTATAGCGAAAGAAAAGAAGGGCAAGTAGACTCACTCGGAGTTAGGGTTCTTGAAGTCAAGATCGTACTTGCCATCCTTGAAGAACTCGGAAGAAGCAACGTCAAGAGCAATCTTGACCTTTCCTTCGTAGCCGGCGTTGGCAATGGCAGTAATGAGGAGGTCGAGAGACTCTTCAGCGCCAGAGACGTTGGGTGCGAATCCTCCCTCGTCACCGACGTTGGTGGCTGCATAGAGTAATGCAATTGAGTAGTTGCGTCAGTATAATGTTGCTTAAATCTACTATCATTAAACATCTGACCCACCATCAATGCCGTACTTCTTCTTGATGACGCTCTTCAAAGCGTGGTAGGTCTCGGTACCGATTTGCATGGCCTCATCGAAGTTCTTTGCGCCAGTGGGCAGAATCATGAACTCCTGGAAGGCGAGAGCGTTGCCGGCGTGCGAACCACCGTTAATGACGTTCATGCATGGGACGGGTAGGACGTAAGGAGCCTTGACACCGGATAGCTCGGCGATGTGAGCATAGAGGGGGATTCCCTGCGAAGAGGAGCGGGATATGAGTCAGTAAAAGACCGAAAGACACAGGGCTTCGGCCTCGAGGACCCGCTAAATCTAGCAGTAGCCATAACGGGACACGCGCGTTCATGAACCCACCTTCTCAGCAGCACCGGCCTTAGCAGCGGCGATGGAGATACCCAAGATAGCGTTGGCGCCGAGTTTGCCCTTGTTCTTTGATCCATCAGTCTTCAAGAGTAGAGCATCGACGGCCTTTTGGTCTGTGACCTTGATTCCAGAATCAATCAAAGCGGGTCCTAGAACCTTGATGACATTCTCCACGGCCTGGCTGACGCCCTTGCCTAGGTACTTGGACTTGTCACCATCTCGGAGCTCGACGGCCTCGTGGACACCTGTGGAGGCTCCTGATGGGACGGCAGCTCTGAAGAGGCCTGTTTGAGAGTAGATGTTGCGGTCGAGGTTTTGTAGTCATGACACAATGCAGGCACGGGGCGCGCAGCGCAGTGGAGAATTTTAAGGTCAAGGAACAGAGGATCAGAAGGCGGGCGAGTCAGTGGGTGACTAGCATAGCAGCATGATGGACAGTATGCGACGCACCCTTTGCTGTGACGAGGTCGACCTCGACTGTTTGAAGACGGATGGAGCGTTAGGTGATGCCACTGGGTGAGCAGGTGGACGCCGGGTCGAACGTACCAGTAGGGTTGCCTGGAAGCAGAGACTGAAGTCAGCAAGGTATCCACACTAACACCATCGATCCAACTCACCTCTCGAGTCGAAGATCTGGCGTGCGTGGATGGCTTTGACGGACACTGTTGTGAGAGTGCATTGCATTTGTTGAGTGGAGAATTGGATTGAAAAAGTTGAGATGGGCAGGGATTAGCGATGAGATGGAGCGAGTGGTATATCTGTAATGCTTGTAACAACTGGCTCTCACTCACTTGTTAGTGTAATATTCTACTGTTGTTTTTGGTGGAATGTTGCAGAGGCAAGCGTGGATGGGCAATCTCGGACTCGACTCGCTTTGACTTTCAGATTTCCGAAAAGAGGCGAAAAAGAGATCCGGCCGGCATCGCATTCCACGGCAGCAGCGAGGTGACAGCTTGACACGGGAGATCTCGCTGTCATTCTGCAGGCATGTGTACTGTTACAGGATGCAGCGTCCAAAGCATAGTATGGTGTCGTGATCTAGTCTATTCCCTACCAAGTTACAGTACAGAAGATAGAAGTTGGCGGAGACGTGGATATGAAATGACATAGAAGAATAGTCCATGAACGCAACTGATGAGCATCCCTAATATAGGTTCGACAGCACCTGCTCAATCTGGCCGTTGATAAAGGCCTTCTTCGAGCTGAGTTCAATGCCATATAGCTATTCAAAGAGCGACCCGACCATCAGCCTGGGTTCCGATGACGCGTTCGAAAGAAATTCAGGAAGCAACGAAACCCACCTTTTCTAATTCCTCCCTCACTCCCTTTTTAGTCAACGTCTGCAAGTCAGCCCTAGCGAGTATGTTCCTAATGTCCGTCTCGAGCTGTTCGTCCGAAGGCATCGTTCCAGGTGGAGATCTAGCGGCCATGAAAGCGCTCATGCTTCCGAAAGATTGTCTAGATTGATTGTATTGATGTTGAGGCATTGCAGCTCCTACTGGCATTTGTGGCTGGAACGGATTCTGTCCTTGCATCTCATACCCTTCCATCGTCGCACCTCCTGGTGGATATGCATATCCAGCGAGACTCGCACCGCCATACGCTGCAGAATCATATGACCCCATATTGCCATGATGCACTGATCCAGCTCTCGAGGTGGCATATCCCATCATTCCACCACCTGGAGTCACACTGCCCGGTAAAGGCGTATGAGCGCCAGAGTACGAATTTAGCGCTTGGTGGAACGACCTAGCCCCCATCTCGGACATTGGAGTTCTAGGTCTTGAATTGAAGTTCATAACGCTTTCATGTCCATAGATTGACCCCTCTCCTCCATAACCCTTGTTCCCATAAGTTCCACCAGCGAAGCTCATCTCCTGTTTTTCAGCTAGTAACTGCCCGATAGAGGCATTCGAGCCTCGTTCCCACAATTCGTTCTCATAGTCGTGCCAAGATTTCAGTGGTATATCAGAAGCTTTAAACACTCCTTCATCGTGAATGACCAACTTCTTTCCTTTCTCTCCAAGTACGACTCTAGTTTGACCCCACGAGAAATCATCTTGTTTCCAGAATGAATAAATTGGTAGTAAGAATGAAAATACTGGTATTGCTAGAATATAGATTAACATCCATACTATCATTTCAAATTTCCGATGTAGCAGGAATATGATTGCTTGTAGACCGTAGATCGCGCCAAGCATAATGAGAGCGGTAGTAGGCACAGGTTGACCTTCGCCAGCGACGAGGTATACGAGATAGACAATATATGCCACCGTTACGGGCTGAATGAGAGTGGAAAGTAGATCGATAAGAACAATGGCTCGCATAGAACAGCAGCAGAAGCCGCAAAGTTTGTCGACTCGTCCAATGAGTTCTGCAAGATTGTGAATTGTAGAATTGATCCAGCGACGACGTTGTGATAGAAGAACCTTCCATTCTTCGGGTGCGCTGGAAGGGAGTTGCTATCAGCGTTGGGTGGTACTAGGAAAGATGGATGACATACATTGTTCGAGCGTGTGCATCCTTCGTAAAGGTGAGCTTGTAGCTAGGAAAGTTCTTGAGCAGCAAGGTAGTTAGATAGCGATCTTCACCGAGATGAAGCAAGTTTTTCATGTGTAGAGTCTGTAAAAATAATCCAGGGATCAGCTACTACACGCCTTCGCACGCAAAACGATACTTCAATCTTACATCGACTCTATTCTCTCCGAAAGCACTGATAATATCGTTTGCGATAAACAGAGGTTTATTCTCCACACTTCTCAAACGATACATGGTGAAACAACCGGGGAGACAGGTAACACTGCCAAAGAGTGACTCGAAAGCTTTTGCCAAGTGATGTGAAATGAAGTACTGCACGAGCACGAGCATACATCAGTATCTGAAACATTCGCCGACTGTTTGGGAGAAATGCAGCTCACTTCGTAAACTTGCATCATCGAAATAAGCGAGCGCTTCGCATTTGACAATTCCGTCTCTCCACACGTCGCCAGGACCTTCCTATCATGATTCATAGCTGAAACAAATCTATTCAAGCTAAGTGGGTCGACTACAGTATCTGCATCAATAGCAAGTAGGAATTCATAGAAAGTAGGATTAACACCAATGACATTCTTGATTTGATGATAGATTTCCAATTCGCAAGGTGACATTGGTGCATCGAAATGAACTCGATTGAAAAACCTCATTAATAGCATTTGAGAATCTCTCTTGCCTCGATTGCCTGGTCTGGATCGTTCGCTTGGTTTGCCTACTTTGACTAGAACAATGTATGGTATGACATGACCTGCATGCTCATACAAACCAGAGTATACTTTGCCCTATAGACATGGGAAGTTTGGTCAGGGAAAACTCGGACTTTTAGAGGAATGGCTGTAGCTTACCATATTATGCTGCTTGCTGCCTTCTCCGAGTGACAAGAAGCTGAGTGGTTCTGGATCCAGAGCAGGGTCTGCACCGAGCAAATCTAGCACGATTCGTGGTGTAGGTCTATCATTACCAGATCCAATAATCATACCATCGCAAATGACAAAAAGTAATTTCCGCTTATCGTCATACTTGAGACTAGCCAATGATTCAAAGCAGTCCTTGAGAGAATCTTCACCTTCGGTATAGCAAGGTACTTGACAAATTACAAAACGATCGTGATTTTCAGGTTGTCTTGCTCGTCCGAACTGAAGTGCTGCTATGAATTTGAATCCTACGATAGCTACCATGATGATTGAGAATGCGAGGAGGATATATCGAGAGAATTGACATTGAATGGAATTTCGAGTATCAACCTTGCCGACAAAGAAAAGATTTCGAAGACAGACTCTTTGAGCTGCCATAACGTCTGAGTCCAGACGAAGGGAGTCCAGCTGTTTGGTGATGTCACTGCCAGCGTACGTCTTGAATATTGCTACTATTTGATCATGCATAAATTGCCGGTCGGTATCGGCAGGCGGTTGCGTACCAGCGGGTGATCTGAGACCTCCACCATCGTTGTTGATATAACCCGTCATGTCGTATACGTTTCCTCGATAGATGACTGAGTTGCGTGTCAAAGCGTCTCGGGCACGCTTGCTGACTGCTCCTTTCGTATATCCCATAAAGCCGCGTCGAAAGTTGTAACGAAGGTAGACCATCTGCTCCCAATACCAGTCTGGGCGAGAGTCGTTGGTGACTGTGAGTAGGGTAATAATCAGCAAGACCCTTGCATTGGATGAGGTGACCACCCTTACAAGCTCGAAAGTCGTGATAGCCAGAGTTCGGATCTGTGACGTTGTTCGTATCGAGAGTGACCCACGGTGAGATAAAGCCGTCCTTGCCATTACAGAGTGCGTTGACTTGAACGGGGAACAGGTTGGTTGCATCGACACCACCGTACTTCTGGACGCTTCTAAGAGGAACGACCGAAGGATAATGAACGTTCGCAAAGTTTGTCAAATCGAAAACTTCTCCTCGAATCGAGACAAGCATATTATCTTGATTGTTTGAGTAGGAGTGACTTGCTAATTCTGCTGAACCATAAACGTATTCTCTCGGACAGATGAGATTGCCCAAAATCGCAACGACGAAAACGACCACTCCGCAGAGTAGAGAAATAAGCATAAAGATAGTCACCTTCTCCCGCCATGCCATCCTAACATCAGGTCTCTTCATTTTACCGGGCCATACCAAAAGGAAAGAGGGTATCCACCAGGTGAAGCACCACACGAGGAATTTCCACTGTTTCCGAGATCTTGTCTCTCTGTAGACTTCCACTGTCTCTTTCTCTCCAGCAATACCAACAGCATCACCTCCAAGACCCTTTTCTCCCTTTTCTAGCTCATGTTGTCCATAGCCAGGTGAAGTAGATCCACCTTCTTCCAAATCATGGCGAGACTTTGAAAAGTCATCGTCTGTCATGAATGTCCTCCTGTCATCTTCCATGCCGAATGGATCAGGAGCAACTAAAGGAAGAGCAGCCGTCGACGCGCTTTCTGCGAAAGCAGGATGGTTGTATGGCAAATGCGGAGCGTTGAATGGGGAGACCTCGTCAACCATCGGTGAAGCGGCATCAAGCAAGATAGCTGGTCGAGAGAAAGGCGAATAAGGATCTGGATCGGGCTGTTCCGACCGCGCTGCAAACTCCCTCTTGCGTTTGAGTTCGTCTTGATCAGCGGAGCGGAGGTAATCTTCCATCTGTCGGAAAACGCCGTGGCTCAAGAAGACCTGCAAATCACATAGTCGATAAAGACAGCGATCAGCCCATACACCTAACGAAGGGAATCTGTTATCGAGCCTCACCTTGGTTTTACCAATGCCGAACTCCTCATCACTCCAATCCATTTCTTCTTTAATCTCTGTCATTTTCTGACTCCACATCATGCTAGCGACTCGCTTGACAAGATCGCCCTGCCACCTCTCAATGACGTTATATCTGTCCCAAAAGTCTTTAAACTCCATGTCAGTCATCCATCCACCACTACTAGCGGCCAGGCATTTCTCTCGAATTTGCTGCAGGCCAAATGCTCGGACCTGCGATTTGATAAGCCGAGCATCGATGCCTTGCTGTCCAGCCGTATTGGGAGCCAGACAAAGCACAAAGAAGAGTCTACATGATTCCGATAGGGTTTCGAAGACATCGTTGAGCGAAGTATTGAGATTGCCAAGGACGCATCTACGAGAAAGAAGCTCGGCTCGTTTGGCGCCTGTCGTTCTCTTACGCGTTAGACCACCAGCACCAACTGCAGTAGGCTCGTCTTGCTTCTTGCTGATTGTGTTCTTTCGTCTGACAGATGGCTTGCGAGCTACTCTAGCTCCTGGAACACCAAGCTTCTGTTCAGCTCCCTCTCCTTCATTCTCTGTCTCGGCACCGGCAGCACCAGAGCGGGAGTTTGACATTGTAGCTCTCTCATCTCTAGCAGCAGCGAGTACTTCATTTGCGAATAATTCTCTAACGAAAGAGTTACCAGATCCACCGATAATAGACATATCAGCTCCATCATTCGAGCTATCTTTCGCGTTTCTTCGAGCTCTTCTTCCTCCAGCTACCGGTACCGCTTTTCCACCTAACAAATCAACAAGATCAGAAGGGACGATATTCAAATTCTTCTCTAAAAAGTCTTCAGTAGAATAAGTGATATTCTCCGCATCTGACCAATGTTCAATAGTAAAAGTACCAGCTCTAGTAGAATCAGAACCTTCTTTCCTGCATGTGAACTGATGATTCTTGCCCCATCTTTTACCCATTGCATCTAACATTGTACGTTCATTCTTTCCCTTTCGTACGGATTGATCATCAATAATATGTATGAGACCACCTGGTATATTCTCAAAAACTCGAATCGTCTCGCTAACGCTATTGGGTGGTTCCAATTGCTTGCAGATTGCTGCCAGTGGGAGTCCATCGTTCTTCTGTGCTATGTATGCGGATTGCGGGAAGAGGTGGGTAGTAACGAAAGCTGAAATACGTTCCGATGCAAAATTGTTGCATAGCGTGGACAGCGTATTGCCTTCGTTGCGATGACCGGGTGAATTGGCTAAAGCTGGGAAGTCGACGAGAGCGATCATGCCTGCGCATATGGAAGTAGAATCGAGAAGGGAAGTCGTCAGACATGGACTAGGTGGATGAAGAGTGTTTGTTCACTCACCAGCAAAGTCCTCTTTGCACAATCTCTGATTGACAAACTCTCCAAGCCATTCCCAGAGCAAGCGATACAGGCATTTTGCTACTCTTTCCTTGTATTCATTAGCTTTTTCCACATCTAGAACAACTGTACATTTTTCTCCATCAATGTAAGCAGTCTTGCTGGTAAACGCTTCTTCCAATCTGAGTAGGTTAGCATCTGCTGTTGCGCCATTGTCGAGTAGACCAAGTTGGGATGCTACAATGTGCAGAACTTCTGTATTTGAAATGGAACAGCCTGCGTCGCTTTCACTTGAAGTGGCAGGGATGAATTCGAGGGTAGAAATGTGGAGAATGGCAGCTAGGGTGGAGCAGAGCGACGCAACTGCGAGGCGGCAAGATGTTTGTAAATCAGTATACTTCTCATCGTGCCTGAGCATTGGGTAGAACGAGGACGTAGTCACTCACCTGCTTTCTTGGGGAAACCAAACCCTTTCAGCGCTTGCTTGAGGAGACCGAACCGTTCTCTATCGAACTGATCTTTCTCTAGGCCAATCTGAGACGGCTCAGGTAGTCTTAAGTGACTGCGTTCATTCGGACTTGCACCAGCAGCTAGCCATCTGACAGCATTGAAAGTACGTTCTCTATTCTGTATACCATTGACTGGGCTTCCATTGAGGTTGAAGCTGATTTTGCCAGTGTCGAGATCTAGATTGTAGAGTATGGTCTTGTAGCCTTGTATTCTGCCTTTATCGTTGAATTGAAGTTCTGCATACCTCCCGAATCGAGGGGAAGGCAAAGAGTGCGTATCTCCACCGACGCATCCAAATGCATCGATAATGAACTCCGCAGCTTGTATCTGCTTAGCGAGCTTGTGTGATTTGGAAGATGAGCTGCCAGTGGCAGGATCAACCGACGCGTTGTTTGATGAGAGCGAGAGCAGGGCACGTGTAGCTAGCCGTCTGTGCTCAGCCTGGCCTGTCCAAGCAGTATTGCAAGCTGAATTGAAGACTATTCCTTGATCTTGACCAGTCCTGCGCAGGTAGTAGTATGCCTTTGTAGCGAGCTCATAGACATGAGGCTGTAGAGGGCGATCATCCTCGTCGCTGCCTTGAAAGTCGTGATAGTCGGCGAGGTGGGCATGCAGCGACGGGCTGGAGGCATCGGGGGCAGTATCTGCAGCGACAGAGGGCCGTAGACTGAGTAGTATTGTGGAATTGTAGTTTATATACTGGTGAGATTGCTGAGCGAGCAGTCCTGCGATTTGAGATGCAATGGCCTCCACTGGGGCGTTTGTGCCGGCCGCTGAGCCTGGACGGGCATTGGCAGCGACAGCGACAGCACCTGCAGCAGGTCGACCTGGATGCCCTCTTGGAGAGGTGCGGCTGTCATTGCCGTTGTTGTTGCCGTTCTTCGAGACAAGGTCGCCTGTATCCGACGAGTCCGAGTTTGACGAGGCCATTCTGCGCGCGTGTCGCTGGTGGACGATATTCTGCTGTCGCTGTCCTGCCTACCAGTCTGCACTATTCGCAGCAGTAGCGACGCAGAGCAGTCAATCAGAACATAAACAACAGCAAATCAAAACAAAATGACTTTTAAATTCTCAAGCAGACCGCTCCTGCCAAACTCATCGCAGCCCTCCATCGCCGTGCGTTGGCGTGCTCCCCTTTGTGCACTGTCCGCCGCGAAGAACGCCACTCACGCTGTACCTGGGAAGGCAGATGCATCTTGTAGATTGCTGCAGGGAATATTGTTACAATGCATACCGAGTATGATGATACAGCAGTCTAAAGTTATCGCATCTCTCAATCACTCCTCATCCGTCTCCTGACACACCTCACTCAGTTCGCCATATATACCGGGCAGGCTTTCCACAAGCTCCTCAAATTCATGTAGAGCGCAGCTGCCGCCTGGACCGCTATGGCAAGCAGGCTGTTCCTGAGGTGACCCATTCACTATAATCCGAACGTAGGATTCCATCGGTACCTCTTCTTCGTTCCCATTCTTCGCAGGGCACTCCATCCTCTCTAGCGACACGTGTCCCAAGAATGGAATAATCTCGCTCGTCTTCCACACTCGGCTTGGATTGACTTTGTCTGTTGGCATATCGCCTGTAGCTTCGTCGTGTCCATGGAACAGATCCAGAGCATGAGTCACCAGAGGTACCTCTTCTCGATGGGTGAACCAAATATGGAAAGCTTGAGGGAGCGTAGCATTGGGTCCTTGAGTGGGTTTAGGTAGTTCCAACGACGAGCCGGTACTGCTTGCCTTGTCCCCTTCTCCGCCATTCTTCTCCTTCTTGAACATGCCAAAGAGACCGTGAGATGGAGCAGGTGATGAAGTAGTGGCAACAGGCGGAACGATATTATGCTTTGTTCTCGTTTCCTTCAAGTTCTTGGTAGCAATCTGGATCCAAGGGATGCCCTGAGTTCAGAAAGACCAGTCAGTATACTGAAACGTCTATAGTGGTGTGAAGTGCCTCACCAAAGCTGCCGTCCATTTACGGTGTCGTCCTAGCATGTAGTAATAGTAGAGATCCTGTCCATATTCGAAATCTAGCCACTCTTCCTCAGTAAAGACATCGCACAATTTAGAGGAGCCTCGGATGACAGTCTCATAGCCTGTAAATCAGAGTGCGTGCAAATTAGCTCATTCCGACTCGCACTAGTGATGCTATAATGCTCGACTCACCACACATCTGCTGCATGGCTATAATATCAGTCCAATTCCACTTCCATCCCTTTAGTTCACCATTTCCCTCCAATCTCTCAATAACTTTCTTAGCAACTTTCTCTTGAAAGGCGTTTCTCTCCTTCTTACCCTGTGATTTATCAAATCTGTCACATATCTTGTGTGGAGTAAGTGAAAATGCCCAATCTTCATTCTTATTCGGTACTTTTACTAAGTCGATTTGTCCTTTCATAGTCCCGATAGTTCTGTTCGGGAACATTCCCGATACGAAAGCAGTGCTTGAATCGACGTCTCGTGGCGAGGAAGCTGTATATATCCTATTTACCAAGGAAGAGAACGTCAATCATTTGTTCCAATTTATTGAATGTAATTCGACGAGGCGTACTTGATAGCAGGATCCTTCGAATCAGGTAGCAGAGCGTCATATCGTTTGCTCATTCTTGCACCTAGATCTTTGGCATCTCTAGCACCAGGTTCAGTCAGTTCTTCCATATTATCCTCCGTAACTGGCGTTTTCCAGTGTTTCAGAAAAGCCAATTTATCTCCATAATGTTTTGATTTCTTATTCTTCTTCTTGTATTTCTTCAATTTAGTCAAAAAAGGTTCAATTGTTTCTGGAAATTCATCGTCGTTCATTGTAATGCTTGAATGTCTGGTTCATCGTACCGGGAGAATCGAGAGACATTACAGTATTTATGAGCCGCTTGCCCGATGAGGGAATACTGCACAACATGGGAATCCTCACCTCGCTAGGATGGATACTGAACTGATGATACAGCCGTCAGGAGGGTCGGGCCGAGGTCTATCAAGGAATCACGAGCAAATGCATCAGTCCTGTCAAGCCTTCCAGATCACGTCACTGGCGACTCACCCATGGCTGTCGAAGAAGGGCGATATCCTACGGAATAGGGTATCAGTATCGCGCGGACAAGGCCGAGCTAGAACACCACCAATGACCCACCCAGACAGGTGGTGGAGGGTATTCCACTCGTGCTTCTGTCCGTCACTCGAGTATGCTACTTGGTCATTCCTAGCGACCCGATCATCGACGTTCTTGAAGACGAGCTGTTCAGCTACGGGCGTGGAAAGACACAGCGAGACTTGACAAGCGAGCAACAAGCATGCTGCTGTCTGGCTCTTCATGATGAGACTGCTACTGGGCGAGTCCTTGAAAGAGCAGAACACAGAGCAAAGGATTTGCAACGGGCAATCTGCAGCCTAGATCATCAATATCCGATCATCTCGACAGCCAGTCCGCATTGAACTGACGAAGCAAATAAACATATACAAGACAAGGCTGACCAGACAGTGACAAAGCACAAGTGTTTGTTTTTGGACATGTTTCCATTTCATTGCTATTACAAATGTCTAAAGTACAATGAATGGAATCTCGGCTGATTCAGGAAGCCGTTCTCTCGTGGGTTTGTTTTGTCGAGAGGCAGCGCAGATACAGCCTGGTTTCAGTTGAAAACCCAGGTCTACTCTGATGTATATAGAGTGTACTATGATTGTGATGGTGCAGAAGGGAGGAAAGCATACAAGAAAGAAAAGTGTTGGGAGCTGTCTTCAGGAAAATTTGGTCGAAAGTGTCGCCGAGTTCCTGCTTGTGCGAAGGACTAGAGGGAGGGTAGGCGGGGAGTGTACTATTTACCAGGCCTCATGGTATAAATGCTAGATGTGAGCCATCTCAAGGCTGTCTGGGAAACAGTATGGTAGGGAAGAGAGCAGCATTAAGCAGAATCCGCGAAACATGTAGACCTTGATCGAGTATTGTAGAAGTGGCGAATACAGTGACCTCTTGACGTTGTCCGTATAGCCAACAGAAAGCTTTACAGCCATCCTCAAAGATCCGGTATAGTACTATAGTACACAGTTCCCGCTCGGGTTCAGGGAGGATGGGATGATTGTAAACGGAAGTTTTTTCATTACAGCATTTCAAAAGCTACAAGTGGATTTGAAAACGCGATACATTTTTCAATGCAATGCATACTGGACGTAATGAACACAGTTTACCAAACGTGCATCTATCTCTCTGCTTACCACGAGCTGACTTTCTCGTGTTCCCAGAACTTGCCGGTCTGCCCTTGGACATCGCCTAAAGCCAACAAGACAGGTGTGCGCGCTCCTTCATCTGGTGTCAATTGGCCGTTGTGTTTGGTCATGTCGGTATTGACGTAGCCTGATTTTTTGTTGTATAGCATGTATCAGCTGAACAGCAGGTCTGACTTATCCATCATATCGAAGAAGTACTCACCTGGACAGCACGAATTGATCAGAATGTCACTACCCTTGCTCTGCTCCTGCATGGCCAAAGCACGAGTAATGCCAGTTACGCCAGACTTGGACACTGAATAAGCAGTAGTAGGCCATCCAAGCTTTGAGTGATTTCCTTTCTTCACAGCCTGCTGGAACTCTTCCATTAAAATAGTATAGTCTTGTACGCTCTTGCCGTTCTTGAAGCGGTCTTGAAGCTCAGGAGAGTACTTGTGCAATTTGCAAGCCATCGAAGAGACATTTACGAGACGGCCACCCTTTCGGATAAGAGGTAGAATGTCTTCACATGCTTCGAGGGTTCCATAATAGTTGATTGCAAGCGTCTTCTCCACGACATTGGCATCTGTGATGAAAACATTATTAATGCGGGTCCAGCGCATGACTAGAATATTCGCTGTGTGACACACCAAAACCATCGATAGCCACACCAGCATTATTGACCAAGACATCGATTTGACCATGTTCTTTCTTTAAGAAAGCAGCAAAGTCTTCAATACTCTTCTTATCTCCAATATCAAGAGCAGCATATTTGATTTCTGTAAGACCTCCATCTTGCTGTAGTGCTTTAGCTGAAAGTAGCTGTTTGTCCGATTTGAGATCGTCAACTGCTTTTTGACCTCGTGCTTGGTCTCGAGCAGCAAGGTATATCAGGAATGGACCGTTATTGTACTTGGAATTGGGATAATGTAATGCTAATTGTCGTACTATAGCGAGGCCGATGCCCTGTATATGACGACGTATGTCAGCGCGTGTACAAGAATCGCCACAGGTCTGTTCAGAAGAGCTGCTGGTCGTTGCCTACCTTGTTGGCGCCCGTGACAGCAGCGATACGTGTAGGAGCTGGCATTTCTGTATGATATGTATAGTTGGAAGGGACGAGAATTAGGCAGAGCGCAGCAATGATGCCGAAACATAGGCGGGACAACGCAGATCGAGGAATAGCAATCTGTCCGAAAGCTGATGCGGCAATCAGAGTCAGCAATTGTAGAATAGTCCTCGTATAGACTGACATTGTAGCAGCATCTTCATTGCATGGGACGGCGTCAGAACCTGTCTGGTGGTAGTGACACACGGCGTCTTGCTCGTACCCGTCAAAGGCTGCAGCGCATGCACTGCTATCTGATTGCTGCTGAACCGGCAATGTCGTTCTCCCGAGGACAAGAGTCATTACTTTTGCAGTATCCAGAGCAATTACCAAACAGATTACATGTCCTGCTGTTCTAACGTATATGCTGCAGGTCGTGCGACGTACTCCGCCGCAGGTTCGCAAGAGTAGTGGTGCTTGATCGTGGGCCAAATTTCCAGGTCTCTTGCATGACCACCAAGCAACACGGTCAAACTTCAAGGCTGAATGAGCGCAAGTGTCCTGGGATGGAGCGTTACGCGTGTCTGCTCTCGCGCGTCCTCCTCACTGGTCCCTGTGTTGTGCTATGGCAATAATGCAAGAGATTTAGCGACTTCTGCCACACGTGGTCAACATGCATCGGACAAGTTTCCATACAAGCTTTCGGACTTCCCGCCTGAGCGCATACGGAACTTTGCCATTATCGCGCATGTACGTAGCACTGACCTTACTCGCTATACGACGTACTTAGCTGACATGCTCAAATTGAATGCTTCTTCAACAGGTCGATCATGGCAAGTCTACGCTTGCAGATAGACTGCTGGAAATTACAAACACTGTCCCAAAAGCTAAGAAAGGCGAACGCAATCAACAACTTTTAGATACGCTGAAAGTCGAAAGAGAGCGTGGAATTACAGTTCGCGCAATGAGTGTTTCGTAAGCTAGCTTTCTTCAATTTGCGAAAAAGAGTCAGGAAGATATTCTGAGACTCGCTACTAGAATGGTATATACTCCAGTAGGACAAGATAAGCCTTACCTTCTCAATCTTATCGACACCCCAGGTCATGTGGATTTCTCGAGCGAAGTGCTGCGATCTCTTCTCGCAGTCCAAGGAGCTCTTCTTCTAGTCGATTGCACGCAAGGTATACAAGCGCAGACTTTGGTGAGTTGGATTCGTCGCCTAATTGCAGAAAGTCGTTAAAGTAGTCTCACTCCGCTGTACATTTGCGATGCGCAGTCTGTCTTGGATGCAGCGCATAAGCGAAAGCTCAGCATAGTCGGTGTGCTGAACAAGGTGACTAACAAATACCATCCCAGCTTGAAATATGCTAATGAGCTGTATCTAGATCGATTTACCAAACTCGGATATACCAGGTACTACTGGAGAAGTCACAGCTATACTTGGACCAGATGAACCTCTACTACCTGTCTCTGCCAAGACTGGCGAAGGCGTAGAAGACATCTTAGAAGCTATTGTTCATCATATTCCAGCACCACCTAACACAGGCTCGGAACCTCTGGCAGCTCTTGCTTTTGATAGCTGGTATGATGAGTTCAAAGGTGTTGTGACGTTGATAGCCGTCAAGTCTGGATATATCAAGAAAGGTGAGATAATGGCCTATCTCTGAGCACGAATCATGTCACAGCGTCTAATAAAAAACTCAATCATAGGCGACCGTATCACTTCAGCTTTCAATGACAAGAACTACGAAGTCAACGATATTGGAGTGATCCATCCGACACCGAAGACGGTTGACGAAGGACTGGGGCCTGGTCAGGTCGGATACATAACATGTGGCATGAAAGATCCAAGAGACGGTAAGTGTCACCGTATAATTTGTTTGCAAAATTGATTTTGACCGTTTTGCAGCCTATCTCGGTGATACATTCTATCATACCGGCATAGCGGTCGCACCACTAGAAAGCTTCAAGCCTCAAAAGGCGATGGTTTATGCTGGTCTCTTCCCCTATGACTCTACCCAATTTCCGAAGCTCGATGAGGCTGTCAGAAAAGTAAGCGAATGTCCGATGTTTTCTCTTACTATCCTCAACTGACTCTCTTTCCAGCTCACGTTGACAGATCGATCAGTGTCCGTTCAGAAGGAATCCTCAGTTGCCCTCGGTGTTGGCTTCCGACTTGGTTTCTTGGGCAGCTTGCACGCTGAGGTGTTCCGTCAACGATTAGAAGACGAGTGAGTGATGCACATCTCGCCAGTAATCTGGACATACTCACGCCAGACTTGCTACCAGGTATGGCTCAGAAGTCCTTGTGACAAAGTCCTTCGTAACCCTAAAACGTAAGTCAACTCTTCGATGCGACTCTATACTTTTCTTTGACATGCACCCCTCAGTCGTCGAGAAGGATGGTTCAGAGACCACTATCAACACACCAGGCGATTTCCCAAATCCTTCGCAATTGTTAAACCGGCGTATAACAGCAGTTCTGGAGCCGATGATTCGTGCGACTATCTTCTCACCAGACGAGTATACTGGACCCATCATGCAACTCTGTGCGGTAAGTTATGGAAAAAACGATCCAGCGTAGTGATTATGTACTGAATTCGTGGCGAACAGGAACATCGAGGCGAACAGATTTCTTTCTCTTACTTGGATAGCGCGAATAGTTCTGCAACACCACGCGTTGGTCTGGTATACCACTTACCCTTGTCATCTATCATCGGCTCCTTCCATTCGAAGATCAAATCTCTTACATCAGGATTTGCATCATTCGACTATGAAGAAGCAGGTTGGCAGCCGTCAAATATGGTTAGAATGGATATACTCATTAATGGGAAGAGTGTAGACGCTTTAGCGAGTGTAGTGCATAGAAGCGAGCTGGAGAAGGAAGCTCGCTTATGGACGAGTCGACTTAAAGAAGTCGTGCCCCGGCAACAGTACGAAGTTATTATACAGGCTGCAGTCGGTTCGAAAATCATCTCGCGTGATAGGTAAGTGGCATTTACGCTTGTCATTGTATACTAAGCTAATCGTAGAATTTATCAAGACTCGCGCCCATGAGGAAGGACGTTGTAAGCCTGGACCCATTTGTTTTCACTATAAGTCGCATAATTGACGTGTTCTGGTCTATTTAGACAGGTTATTTGTACGGGGGGGATGTAACTAGAAAAATGAAGCTACTCAGCAAGCAAAAAGCGGGTCTCAAGAAGCTTAAACGTATCGGTAATGTCGATTTGCCACCGGAGGCGTTCTACCAGGTACTACGAACAGGAAGCCCTAAAAGCAACGGAAAGGACTAGATCAACCGGTCTCACGACCATTTCAGAATATTAGATGCACAAATCCTGCTTTGGGTACGATGCAAAGGGCTCAAGATTGCCAGACACGCCACTCGGTTCTGGTTCGGCCAAGGATCATACCGCACGAAGCCCACATCCAGTCTAACGAGTGTGACAAGGCACAGAAACTCCGTCGTTCGCGGGCCCAAACCGCGTGTCCAAACAGCGTGCTCGGCATGCTGCCAGCTCAGCAAATATCTCAACACATGATAATCTGCACGATCCTCTTAAAATACCTAGAATGCACTTTCCTTGCTGCATCAAGACACTCGTCCACAAATTGAGAAACACGCATATAAGGGGGAAGATCTAAAGAAGTCCAATCCGGGCCAATATGAAGGGACGCAGGCATTCGCGATTCGCGCACCGAAGTGGAGAAGGATGACAGAATAAGAGGTCGCTACCTTCACAGGCTGTTTACGTTACGGATAGTAACTGTCTGTTACTTTAGTCGATGGTGCTCCTGAATATGCCACAGAAGTCGAGTGCTCTGCAGTCATCGCTTAGATGAGGAGGCTGACAAGACGAATGCTGCCTTCGCAAGACCTGCACTAATGACTTATTTTGAGTGACTACGTACGTGTGTTGCTGGACCTCTGTAAGCTCTCCTTGTTCTGGAGACTGATGTTCCTCGTCGCTGTTCGACAGATCACCGAGCACCACACCTTGCGTGAGTGGTTTGTTTGAGTTGTCTCGTTCAAAGTTTCCACCTCAAGCATAGCTCAAAGGTCTCATTGCTCTAGCTCCTTGGGTTTGCTTCATTAGTAACATCCAATCTCCATATATACGTTTAACGAGATGGCACTTGACTATTCACACAACCTTACTGCACTTCTTGTTTCCATTATTCTCTCTCCTACGCTACAGCTTTCCAATGTTACGAAGATAGTCCTCAACGTCTGCGGCAACACACTTCTCAGCTGGAGGGCGGCTAGGCTTCCAACCTAGATCTCTCTTTGCCCGTACAGCGGACGCTCGTGAATTGGCACCCAGCAACTTCCCTGCAAGCCGGCCCATGACTTGGTTCATGGCCTCGAGCTCATCCTCCGAAAAGCTAGTGACCTCTGCTGTCGAAACAAGACCCTGCTGCTTTAGATACTTGCCGATTTCTTTGGATATAGCGCCCCAAGTCACCTCCTGTGCAGAACCGATGAAGCTTCCATTCCAGCCAGAAGGAAGAGAACTGACACGTGCTTCTTCACCATACAACCGGTTCAATAGGCACATGTAAAGCTCCGTGAGGTCGTCGATATGCACTGAACCGCGTCTACGGAGAGAAGACTGTCAACCTATAGAAGGAGCTGATGCCTCCCAGCCAAGTCCACTCACCGAGAGACACCTTTCCCAACTTGTCCAGCCTGCCCCCGAGCCAGCGCCAAATCAGTAAGCTTAGGGATCTGGTTGGAGTAAGTCTTGAACGGTGACTTTGATACTCCGTAAACTAGAGCAGGCATGACGATGTATGATTGATTGACCTGTTTCGCATCTTCAGCATAGATGCTGGGTTCACTATTTTCAGTTATCGATATAGACATGTTGAACAGGACATGCCGCTCACGTCAGATCGACATCTCGGTGCCAGGCATCTTCTGGTATGCTCTTCATATCTTCGACTTTGCTGTCCTGTTTCATGGTTGACATCCCCTGTTAGCTTACTCACAGCTGCGTCTCGATGTAGGCTATCGTACATCGTAAACCTTTCCACCCTCAAACATGCCGAGACTGTTGTCGGATAAGACACCAGTACCAGAAGTGTGGATATAGACTGGTCTCTTTCCAGTTTCTGCATGCTGTTGAGCAAGCCCCGCTAGAATAGCTTGTACGGAGGTGTCCGAGTGAGCGCAATCAATAACCAAGTCCGAAGCATATGCTGCCGCCTTGACGGTCTCTGGATCTGCGACCAGATCACCTTTGAGCGGTGTAACTCCTAAACTAGCGAGTCTTGCTTCATCCTTGGGTGAACGGTATAACGCAGTGATCTTGAATTGCTCGGCTAAGGGACTGGCGAGAATAGCCTTCAGGAGACTGCCACCAATGTAGCCGGTAGCGCCCAGGAAGAAGACCGAGACACTCATGCTACCGTCAGAGGTCGAATACAGATTTGCTGCTGACAGGTCGGCTACGTTAGAAGCCAGACTGGGCCTTTGCTTCTTGCATTTGATTGTGGCTCTCGCCGGCATGAAAACGCCGGCCTTTGGACCTATCTTTCGGCAAGGTCGGCATACATTATCTTTCTATCGCGACCTCGAGAAGCTCTCGAGCCTTCGTTGGCCGTTCCAGTGCTTTGGGATGCACCACATATGTGGAACAGCTGCAGATCCTCTGTAGGTAGACATAGGTGGTATATCGATTGGGTGCTTCCTGGAGGTGGCCAGATATTTCCTTTGAACTGTCAAGCTTGCTTATGGTCCAGCTTCCTTTTTGCGGCCTGCACACCTTGGACTTTGTCTTTCCGCTAATGGTGGCCGACATCAAGCAGTAATATCAATCTGAAGTGGAAGAGAGAGTTGGAGTTGGAGCTAGACGACCAGGATCCACGCTCTTTGAAGGAAACCGCGGGCAGATTATCAGATCACACACAACATGGAGGGCCGCAGAGAGTCAGCCAGCAATGGGACACAAGGGCCAGAGCTTCGTCTGCGAGTACTGACATTGAACGTGTGGTAAGTGAGCTGTTGTTGTTCCAAGTGCACGAGCTGGTCACGGGTCACTAACTTCAACTGCAGGGGTCTCAAATACGTGTCCAAGTACCGCAAGGAGCGGATACGCGCCATAGCAGACTACATATGCCTTCCCAAAGACTTCCACGAGCACACTTCAGCCTCGGCGCAGAACGGCCTCAGTCTAGACCGCTCTGGGCATTCTAATACGTGGAACTCGCAGAGCACGGTGGCGGGATCTTCGTCAAATGGGAACAACAACGACAGCACAAGCAACGGCACAGACGACGAAGGCACACCTCTCCAAACTTCTCAAGCCACATTCGTCAGCAACGGAAACGCAAACAAAACTGGTTCAAGACGGGAGTCTAACCCAACGCGAAATGAATCGAGGTGGGACGTGGTATGCTTGCAGGAATTGTGGTGTTCAGAAGATTGGGAGTATATGCAGGAGAGGCTAAAGACGAGTGGATCTGGCTTGATTCACGGAAGATACTTCTGGAGGTGAGCTTGCTGTCCGCTCTAGCTTCGCGATCTGAGAATTCTACTTGAGCTAATGTCCTGTTTTCTGTCGCGCGGGCTAGTGGTGCTCTCGGCTCAGGTCTCTGCATATTGTCTAAATTCCCCATTGTTTCAACTTCGACGTGGCCCTACTCCTTGAACGGCTCCCCTCTACATGTCATTCAAGGCGACTTTTATGTAGCAAAGGCTTGCGGTCAAGCGACTTTAGATCTCGGCGACGATATCGGCCATGTTACAGTCTTGAACACACACTTCTTTGCGCCTGGCGGAGAGTATGGTGAAGAATGGCAACGGGCTCATAGGCTTACACAAGCCTGGGAACTGGCTAAGTTGGCTACTGTTGCAGCTGAGCGGGGTCAGCACGTTATCGTTGTAAGTCAAGAGTAAACCTTTCTACGGTCTTCACATTAATAACCCAATCCCCCACAGTGCGGTGACTTGAACTCCATTCCCACTTCTCTTCCCACAAATCTCCTAATATCGTTCGGCAAGCTCAACGATGCCTGGTCCTGCACCAACCCTCTCACTCGCCATCCCAGTTCAGGTGTACCGCCAACAGCTATGGAAGCCATCATCAACAACGGAATCACCTGTGATAATCCTTTGAACTCTTGGTCAGCGAACAAACGATTCAACGACGATGTGGTTCGCCACAAAGGGAAGCGACTAGACTATATCATGTTCAGACGAGCGAAGAAAGGCCGAGGTGCAGCTGATACCAGTTGCATACACGTGGAAAACTGCAAGGTCACTGCAACGGAAAATTGTCCGGGAACAGACTACTCCTTAACGGACCACTTTGGCGTAGAAGCGCAGTTCGTATTCACGTCATTTGCGGACTCGGGTCCCATGTCACCATCAATACAAGATCATGGTAGTGAGACACTTGTTCCAGCCCGTCCGCAACCCAGAGAAGCCGTCTCTCTAGCTCTGGCCGCAATTACAATATACGCTTCCCATTCGCAGATTGCGCATAAAGGCCAGCTGACGCTGTTCGGCTTGGCATTGCTGGGTATCCCAGTACTCAGCGTGGCTGCGTCTTTCCAACCTATAAAGTGGTTGAACTGGATATTCGTGCTTCTTGGCATCGGCAATGGAGTAATGGGAGCAACGATGTTATACACAGGCTTTGTAGGTGGAAGGTGGGAAAGAAGCGCCATCAAGAACGTTATGGGAGATATGGCTATTGAATTAGAGAGACAAGATCGTGAAGCTGCAAAGTAGACTACATGAATGCAGCTTGTTCAATCATATATCTAGCACATGTAAATAATCGCATTATCGCCATGTATCTATGCACATTTCGCAAGACAGCAGCATTCTTTCTCGGAATAGCAGTGCTATTGCATTACATACTACTACTACAGTGATATGAGCCCGGTAATGTGTGACCTCGTTGGTGTTTGCCACCTCAGTATGCTTGCAATGCAGCGCGGTCGTCGTCTCGAGCACGCTTTCCATCTGACCTTATTCAGAACAAACTTGAAATTGTTAAATATGGCAGACTGGGAGGATGAAGAAGATGCTTTCCTGTAGGTGACTTGAGCTCGCTTCTATGCTAGAGTCATAGTCCTGACATTAACATCGTGGCTTTGTCGTGCATAGGTATGGCGGCAGTTCAGCTGCACCCGCTGCGTCAACAAGCACAGCTGGAGGAGTAAAGACAGAGATAGGCGCACCACAATCACAGGGAAATAATGCCAACCCCGTGCTATCGATGTACGAGCAAAGCACAGTGGAGGCTGTTGTCGACGAAGGCGAGGGCGAAGCAGACATGGATGAAGAGCCAGACGAGGAAGAAGACGAGGAGGAGGAGGAAGAGAGCGACGATGCAAGCTACTCATAACCAAGTTACTATAGGCTGAACGCTTCACTAACACGCTTCTGTCTCAGGACTTTCAAATTATTATGGACAGCAATGCAGCGGTCGGTCAACCAGCGCATCACGACCTGTCAGTCTAGGACTACATCGAAGCTGGAGACAGCGTACCGGCCATGGACTGATACTTACATCGCACAGAGCGCGGAAAGCTGGACCAATTCCTGTCAGGCCTCCGGTGCCTTCACTAGTGCGAGACCTCCCTCGTCAAGATTCACAACCATTGACATCAGCAGGCCGTTTACAGGACAGAGGTAAGTTTGGCCCAGGCCTAGGCCTAACGAAACAGTAACGCTCTTATAATATATGATTACCGTTTCGCAGCCGAATCTTCAAAACCGCCGCCGGCAAGTGGCCCTTCCAATCCTCTCGTTTCATTGCAAACGTCGATACACCCTACTGGCTCCCCCATCCCAGCACCATCCCGCTTACCTCCACCAGACCTCAATGACACTTCTGCTCCATACAATCCAACGGGGCGAGACGACTTAGCAAGCAGGCCTGAGCCGCAGCCGATAGTCGATGTCGATTTGGATAGCATAGAAGATAAGAAATGGAGGAAACCAGGAGCGTATCTGTCTGATTACTTCAATTATGGATTTGACGAAGCGACGTGGAAAGAATGGTGTTCGAAACAGCACTCTATGCGCAAAGACCGCGACCGTGAACGCGAGCATCCTTTCCATGTATGTTGTATTGACAGACCTGTGCAAATCCCACATAAGCTAATTCATTTCGTTGAACAGGTCTTTGCTGATATGCCTCTTCCGGAAGCATGGGCATCTCTCCCTATGGAGCTAAAAGGCCTGATGATGCAAACCATCATGTCGTCATTTAATGGAGCAAGCGGCTCTCAACAACAGCAGCAACAGCAGATGATGCAAGGAATGATGCCGCAAGGGATGGGCGGAATGCAAGGCATGCCTCCGAACATGCAGGGCAATCCCATGAACATGGGCGGTAACATGGGTGGAATGCCAATGGGCGGTATGGGCGGAATGAACATGATGGGAGGACCCCCCGGTCAGCAACAGCGTGGAATGAATGGCGGATTCGGTGGACCAGGGATGCAGCAGCAACAAAACCGAGGCCGGTGATACTGTTGGCATAGTGCGATGTATAATAAACCCCGCGGTACGCTCGAACATCGAATCGAAGTTTGTACTCTGAGAGTTGCTGCATTGCACCCTCGCAAATCATGGCATGTAAGCAATAGATGCGGAGCTCGTGTGAATCAACTTGGCCCTTTATCTCCGAGGCGGGCCTGATGATGTTCGTGCAATGATACATTGGGTTGCTACACCGCCGCACAGTTTAGCTTCGCGCATTGAAAAGTACAAAAGAAGTCGCACACTATTCAATTTTGCAGTCGAAGGGCAGGAGCGAGACTTTTCCTGTTGCCTCTACCCTGGCCGCTACTTCCTAACCAAGTGATAACTTCGTCCCAGCATTTCTTGCCGATTTGCATATGTTGACCATGGCACGACCGCTGATGGAAGGCATCGTCTTCAGCAAGCGAACGCAAGCCGATATAGTCTTCTTCATATAGAGGAAGATCGGTGTATGGAAGCGGAGAAGATGGATCATCTTCAGTGGGTAACGTAAATAAGGGCGATGTCCATGGTATTACTGTCATGTCTTGACTACAATTTAACGAAGTGTTAGCTACATTCTGACATACTGCTTTCGCAAGGGAGGCCATAATGGAGAGAAACGAGAAAGCCTAGCTTACCTGAAAGTAAAGGTTACGAAATTGTTGAGGCTTGAAAGAGCGGCTTTGTAGGTGCTGTTGCGTTGTGATTCGCTGACCCCGTATGTCGATGGGAAGCCTGCTCCGCTACGAGGCTGGGTATCATTGGCCCTCTCGTTATTGATATCTTTCAGGAAAGAGTCATGTGATAGGTACTCGTCTATCTTGGCTTGATTGCGGAAGTATTGAGCTGGGACGACTCCGTTCTGAGCGTATGGCGTCCATACTCCAGTTCGCAAAGCCCATTGCGTAGCTTTGCAGAAGAAGTCTGTCGGTTTGCAGGGTGGCGCGGATGAAATGCCCATATGCCTGAGAGTATACAAGGAGGTTGCTCAGTTGACGACTTCAAGCTGGTCGAGGGAGATACACACGGTGATCCAAGTGTTATTAGGTTCCTGACTTTGGGATACCCATCTTGCATGCCGTATCGCTCGACGTAGCCACGCAAAAAGACACCTCCTTGGGACAATCCAATAGCATCGAACCCATCCTTGAAGCCTTCCAGTTCCTTCAGCTGCTCGGCGACTTTCGACAGCATGTTGTCCATGTTGCCGAACAGGGTCTCCTTTTGATCTGCATTGGAGTCGTTGTTTGTGCGAATCATGTAAACGACGGTGCTCGGTCCCAGTGCATCGCGTATGTCGTCAGCTAGATCGGCCAGTCCAGGTGCATCGTAGCTGTATTTGATGTTCAGCTTGATGTATACCAGTGTAGGTTTGCCACGCAATCCAGACAAGCAGAGACATACCGGTCTCCCAGGCCATGCCATATCGCTACAGGAACCGGCGGAGAGTGTTCATGCGCAAGTGGGATGCTCGCTACAGTGCTCATAAGAGCTGCAGCTGCCATCAGCCAGCCTGAATACCGCATCGCGAATATCGAGTTGCCGATCACGTCTTTGCCGACGAGTGCTGGAGCAGAAGCAAGAAGCAAGAAGCAAGCTTTCATTCAGCCAACAAGACGACCAACTCGAACACCACCACATCATGCCGGGCCCGCAGACATTTCAAGGCATCGTGACGGCGGCCAAGAGGATGCCCAAGACCATCACTGTCACTGTGAGCTGTTCTCGTCGTTGCGTGCAATAGCAGCTGGAAAGCTGAAATTATGTCGGATGAACAGGTCAGTCGCCTGAAGATCCACCCAATTGTGGGAAAGGTACGTGGAGCTTGGTAGTATGAGTCAAGTCTTCCATCTGCTGACTATCAGTATCTTTGCAGCCTCAAAAGCGCCGAACGAGAGTAAGCTCGCCAAAGTCCATCTGACGAGCGCATCAAACTAGCCCACGACGATACTAGGTTCTGACAATTTCCTGCAATATTATTACCAGATGTTGACACACGATCCTGAAAACAAGGCCAATGTAGGAGACACTGTTACCATTCGCAACTGTCCTCCAAAGTCTGCTGCCAAACGACACGAACTCGTAGACATTGTTCGAAAAGCCGTGCAGGTGCAAGGCATTACACAAGGCGTATCGATGGATGAGAAGCATGCAACATTAGCAGATGCACAGGAAGAGGTCAACCATCATTTACCCGCAGCAGCGTCGACGTCGCATTAGCTTCGAGTCTTTCCACTGGATCACGTTTTATGCGACCCATGTCGTACGCGATGTCTGAAGACCTATAGGTCCAGTTCTATCGGAGTCATGGCAGATAACCTACTTTACATGTCGTTGTACCCATCTCTAGGCAGTGTCTGCAGTGTACAAATATGTAAACCATCATGAATACTATAGAGCAATTCGATCGCAGCTCGTATACAAGAAGTGTCGACCTTGCACCTCTCGCATCTTTGTACAAACCCCACATCAAAGAACAGCTCGAGCAGCTGCTTGTTAGTTGTAGCACCTGCACAAGGCAGTCTGCAACATGGCCAAAGGGTCCAATCCCGCTGAGGCGCACCGCAAGGCGCAAAAGGCCAAAGAAAAGAAGAAGAACAAGACCGAGCGAAAGTCTGCTCGCGAAGAAGGGGAAGCTAAGAAGAGTACTGCTGGTGCGTCAGAGGCTGCCTTGCTGCTCGTGTATGGACTGCGAAACTGACGCATGCTTCCATGTTCCATGGTGTACAAACGCTCCTACAGGCTTGGAGCGCGAGATCAGAGACTTGCAAACCAAAGGTACGCACATCAGTTCACATTGCCGTCACATTGGGCTAGCAAGTTTACACCTATTACGAATCCATAGAACGCAATGGCAAGATCACCGACTCCGAGCGTGCCGACCTGGAGGCTGCTCGAGCAGAGGTGGCAAGGCTACGCAAGGCGAAAGAAGACTACCTAGCAGCTCATCCAGAAGAAAAGGACGCTATCATGGCCCGAGACAAAGCTTCCCAAGCCGCAAAGCAAGAGAAAGATAAAGGCAATGCAACGGTCAATATCATGGGGGTTCGCATCAGTTTTAGAGAAAAGAAGCAAGCGGAACTGCAAGGCCTTCGCTTTGACAGGCAGGGACGCCTACTCAACCCGTATGCTTGCCAGATCTTGTCCAATGATGTACATGGTTCTCAGCTCACGTTATATCTACATCCTCGCAGCGAAAAGAGTTTGTACTTCGACCCTGTTTTCAATCCTTACGGAGCGCCACCGCCGGGCCTACCTTATCGTGCTCGACGTAAGTCTCTACAGAGCAAGCTAGATGCGTGTTCCGAAACTAAACCTGTCCGTTCTGTTAGCTCTGACTGCAGAAGAGTTAGCTTCCCTGCAGAAACCAGGTATGCTAGGCCCTTCGCAGAAAGTACTATGCTATGCTAATTACCTTGTCTACCCAACAGAAACAGAGTCGGATTCAGACGATGACTTAGTAATGCCCGAAGGCCCAGCGCCAGGCGAGCAGAGTGAAAGCGAGAGCAGCGATGACTCGGACGAGTCCGATGATATTCCCATGCCTGATGGGCCTCCTCCCTCGGGACCATCGTCACGCAACGGTAAGTCAAGTTGATTCGAGCACTTCTGTGTTTGCATAAGCAGCTAAATTGACACACCCGCTTGTAGCACCTTTACTGCGCTTTGCAGCTCCTCCCCTTCCCGCAGCACCTTTTACTCCCTCACTCCAACCACCTCAATTCAATGGAGTACCACCTCCGCCTCCACCCATGACAGCTGGTCCTTCGCGTCTTCCTCATCAACCTCAGCCTCACCTTTCCGCGCCACCGCTTCCTCATAGTCTGCCGCCTCGCCCCTCTACTGTCAAAGCAGGTCCCTCACTTATGCAGCATGGTCTGCCATCAAAGCCTTCCACGAGTGCTGCACCAACCCAAAAACCGAAAGAAGTACCTCCACCTACCCCAGCAATGCTGGAAAAGGCGAGAGCTGGTGCCGTAATCTCAGCAGCACCTCAAGTTCGAGATCTAAAGAAAGAAGCTGTAGCATTCGTACCCGCAGCTTTAAAACGTAAACGAGCAAACGGGGGCGCTGCCGCTGATAGCGCGAAAAGGCGAGCGGCAGGTTTGGAGGTGTCAGCGAGCCAAGGGGCCCAAGATGTCCCAATCGCAACAGAAGAGCTGCACGCGCGAGCTGCACATATGCAATTGCCGCCTGGGTTTGGACCTACCTCTCAAGGTTCGGCTGCCCATTCAGAAACAGGCGATTATCTTACTCGTCCTTCTGAGTATGGATACGACGCAGGAGACTTGCCTGGGCTAGACGAAGACGAAGATGAGTATCAAACTGTGCAGGCTGGACCGCATCGACCGGACATTGCAGAAGAAGACGATTATCAGGGTCCTGCAATGCCGATGCCTATAAGCACGCAGTCACAGGGTGTATTCCCACCTTTGGAAGGGTTTGAGCCGCTAGAAGGCTATGAGCCATTGGAAGGCTACGAGCCTCTCGAAGGATATGAGCCGCTGGAAGGCCTTGAAGAGTGAATCGTCGGGGAAGAGCAATGCCTAATATAGGCCCGTTATACTGTCCTCAGTAGTGCAAGCTCATGTCATCAAGTCAAGGGAACATTCCAACGACAAGCTTCCCTCGCTTCAGATCCTGCACAGGCAGACTTTAGAAGCAAGTGTTCTAAACTCCAGTAAGTCCTAAACTCCAGTAAGTCCGAGCGAGTATGTTTGGCCAGAACCTTTACTGCATATTCGAGTGACAGCTTGTGGGGAAACCTAGTAATACGAGACGCCTTTCCTCGTTATATCGGGCGATTGGAAATCTTACATGCTTGTAGTTTTACGCGGCCTCAAAGCTGTAGATAGACACAAGTAATCC
Organism: Cystobasidium ongulense; assembly: GCA_022835595.1. NCBI lineage: Eukaryota > Fungi > Basidiomycota > Cystobasidiomycetes > Cystobasidiales > Cystobasidiaceae > Cystobasidium > Cystobasidium ongulense. The sequence continues at coordinate 137,093 of BQUP01000013.1, read as the reverse complement.
GGATAGCCTTCAGTGCCAGATTTGATTGCGATATCCGCGGAGCGCGACACTGCCGCTAGGTTATTGCTGCAGATGAAACGACTAACAATGTAATGATGGGCTTGCTTGTCAGTCCCTCGTGACTTGTGTAACATATTGAAAATACAGACAGGCTGATCGAGTTTGCCACCGAGACACAGAGACGATTTCTCCAGACAGGCCAGTGTCTCTGTTCTCTCTTTCGTGGCATATAGAAAGCACAAGTCGAGAGCATTCTGCGTCCATTCAAATATGGGTGGTGTACTCTCCAAGGGCAAAACATCCGCTTCTGCGCCTGTAGAAGAGACACACTCGCTACCGACAGACAGCACTTCCAAGTCTGCGCATGAGCAAGACGCTCGGACATCCGTCACACTACCAGCGGACTCGAAAGATGCACTTAGCGAGGCGACACAAGCGACAAACAAAGATACCTTGCCAGTACCAAGCCATGCCGGAGGCGCCGAGCTGCCAGCCGACTTGCAGTTTATCCTCGAGTCTGGCCTGCATGAAGAAACAGACGAGGGAGATGCATCCAGCAAAGCACAGCAAGGCAGTATTCAGGACGCTGTCAACGATATCAAAGCCAAGTATAACCTCAACCAGCCTGTCGCTAGCGGAGAGCTAGAACGGATCCGCAAAGAGATAGAGCTGAAAACGCGTTTGATGGAAATGAGAGAGGCTCAAAAGCAGCGACGTATGGCAGCTCAGGCATCTAGCCAGACTTCTACTTCAGAACAGCAGATCTACAAGGTGGACTTAAAGGGCAAAGGTCGCGCTGATCCAAATGCCAACGAGTAAGCTCCTACTCAAGACTTAGCTGAAGAGTCTAACTCACGTGATATTTTCAGGTCATCGGATTCAGAAGACGACGATGCGTCCTCCTCGGATGAAGAGAGTGATTCAGGGAGCTCTTCATCGTCTGGTTCAAGCATCGGCTTAAAGCGACCGGCTAAAAAGGGCAAACAGCAAAACGATGGTGCTGATTCCGGTGAAGGCGACAGCGATGATGAGTTCAGCACGGGAAAGCTCAAGCCAGAAGAAATAGCACAGGCAGCTGCAGCTTTCGCCTCACAGCATGAAGTTCTCAATCCAAGCATACCGCCACCACCAGTCGATACCATACCCGGAGACGCTCCATTGCGGCCTATCGGTAAAATCGACCATATTATCAATTCAGTCATCGTGATCCGGGCGGATATCAGTACGCAAGAGAGCATGAAAGGCCAGATTCTGGACGAGGGCAGTTTGCTTTGCCTGGCCGACAGACGAGTACTCGGTGCCATTTTTGAAACTTTCGGTTCCGTGAATTCACCCTTCTACTCCATCCGTTTACCTCCTGGGCACCAACTTGTTGTCAAGATGGCAACTTCGGATGGATCGGAGAGCGAACCCGTCCAACCAGGAATGCAAGTCTTCTACTCTCCCACTCCGGATTTTTCAGGCTTACTCTATACGAGGGATATAAGGCAAAGCCAGATGAAAGGAAGTGATGCCTCGAATCTCTACGATGAAGAGCCAGGCGAGAATGAAATCGAGTTTAGCGATGATGAAGAAGAGGTTGCATACCGACGCGACTTGAAGCAAAGGAAGAAGGACCGCTGGACGGAGCGACAACCGGGCGCACCTGCGGACGGTGCAGAGTTTGAATTTGACGAAGATTTCGACGATGCCGCAAGCGTGCGAAGTGTGCTCAATCCGCCTCTGGAGAAGATGGATGCTCAAGAGAGCGAGGAGGAGGGAGCTATTGCCGAAACGGGTAGTAATCATAAGAGAAGATTGTCTTCTGCAATGGGAAGTACGCAAGGAGGAGATGCCAAGCTACCGCGGACTGATGGACATTCTGCGACTCAACGCGGCAGAGGTTCAAGGACTGAGCGTGGACGAGGAGGCCGTGGACGGGGTACAAATACGGGAAACACTCAGCCGCGAGGCCGTGGAGGCGGTCGCGGAGGACTAGATAGAGGTCGTGGTCGCGGCCAAGCTAGAGGATCCAGTCGCGGAACACCTGCAAATTATGGAAACATGCCACATGGGAGGCCGGGAGTGCCTAATGGCCTACCTCCCCGCCCATCCTATCAGCATCCAGATGCTCTACCATACGACGACGTTCCTTCACCAGCATTCCAGCAACAAAGATCAATATCGCCCGTAAGGCCACAACACGCTCTACCACCTCGACCATCCGCTGCGATAGAATCATATGACCCTACAGTCCCGAACGGACAGTCATCGCTTCCTCCTCGCGGCATGAATGCCTTAGCCCAGCCGTGGTCACCACAAGCTGCCTCATACGCAAGCAGTGGACATGCTCCCTACGTTCCCACAGCATCCTTCCCTACTTTCGGCACTACCCAACACTATACCGGGCCCCCGGCTAACGGCCAGTTCGGATTCAACCCAGCATTCCAACGAGGACAGGCTGCTCAATATCAAAATGGTGGTTTCACAGCGGCGCCAATGGCTTTTTCTATGAATTCTTATGGCTATCCGGTGAACAACAACAGTTTTGACCCTTCGGCCAGGCGTGATAATGACGCAGCAGGGAAGTGACTGTGACAATGGCGAAATACTCTGGGTTTTTTCCTCTAGCGACTACGCGAGCCATTCTATGCTGTATTATTACGATTTGTTGTTGTCAACATTAGACTCAGGCTACGCCTGAATCACTGCATATAACCAAGAAAATGCGAAACATATTCTCCACTACCCGTCGTCTGGTAGTTCCCTTGCCAATAGCCTCTGGAAAGTTGCTTCTTTCCACTCCAGCGAGCGGACGACTTCGAAGATCGGTTCTTCTGTCGCTCCCATCTCTTCGTACGCTTCCCAAGGTTCTACATCTGACTCCGGTTTATTCGTCTCCCTCGCAACGATTGCCCTTGCGCCTTTGTCGCGACCTTGGAATAGCTCCGTCAGCTCTTCATGGTCTGGGTTGAAGAGCCTAGCTTTGAGGATTTGAAGCAACCCAAGGGCAAGCCGGAATAGAAATTGGTCGCCCTCAAGAACATATATATCCCAAGCACGCGTGGCGCTATCTAGACCTAGATGACGACTGAAGAGCGTTGTCAACCAGTCTTGTAGGTACAGGGACGGGCGAATGTCGTGGGATACGAAGTTGCGGTAAACGGTAGGCATCTGATCCGCCAATAGCGTGTTGAAGACACGATAATAAGCCTGAATCTGAAGACGGGCATCAGCTTGCGGTCGAAATCTGTTTGTGCGACACGGACATACATCTTCTTGCGACCCATAATAAAAAGTTTTAAGCAAGCTCTTATTGACCAAGTTGACTAGGCACAAAAAGGCCTCTTGTGCGGGCATGCAGACCAGCAGCATGCCCGCTATATACGATGTACCCGAACGATACACGGGTTTGTCGTTTTGCCAGAAAACGCAATGCGCTTGCAGCAGTTCAATGATATCAGTATGCAGTGGGCAGCCTTCCTGGAACAGCTTCGTGGAAGGTAGAATATGTCTACGTGAGTCGATCATTTAGCTTGGAATATGTCCAGAGTAATTTAGGAACACGTACTTCACGTCTGCTTCAATTGCTGTTGTGATCTCAGGTGGGAATTTGCCGTTGCCTTGAAGCGATCTGGCTAGCGCCAAAGCCTTCGCATACGATGCTGGAATTGCGAATCTCAGCCAGGGCCCTTTAGTAGAGGGTCTGCACACTCACTCTTCCCCAAGACAAGACTATTTCCAATGCAGCTCTGCCAAAAACGAGCTCTGTATCGTGGTGGCATGGTCCCGCCCCACCAAACTTGCCTTAGCTCATCCTTCCGCAACACGCTCTTCCAATTTGGCAGGATTTCCTTCTCCCACGTGTGCAAAGCTTGCGTTGCAGCTATCTCTTTCGCTCGACGTTTCTCTTGCCGCACTGCCTCTTTCTTCTTCGCAGCTTGCTTGGACGCTAGCAACATCACCTCGAACTCCTTGAGATGCTTTTTCTTTAGTCACAGAACACATCAGCTCAGCGAGCACGTCCATGGACATAGGGTTTAAGCATTGAAATAGAGTGCTCACATCTTCTTCTCGTTCTTTAGGAGGCAAATCGTGAGGTCTCGTTTTGGAGATAACTTTATCTAAAGGTGAAGGCCGCGCTTTTTTACCCTTCTTCTTCAACCATTTTTCATTTTCTTTACGATGTTGGTCGAAAGACTGAGAGTTCGTCACTGCCATAGGAACAGAGTATGTAGTAGCACCAGTGCTCGGTGTTCGTGACGTCGGTGCTGATTGAGCACCTCCTGCCGAACTGCCGGATTCCGAACTTGAAGCACTTTGCGACGAGTGAGCCCGAGACATCTGGTTATCTTCTCTCACAGTAGCGTCCGTATCCTGCCTTTGTGACTTTCTGTCAATCGTGGATGACTCTCGATGTCCATTTTCGATGGCAGCGCTGCTGAGATCTGTCTGACTAGGAGTAGCTTTCAAGCTAGGAATTGGCGCAAACGATGAGAGTCGTTTGGTAATGACAGGTACTTCCGAAATACTAGGGCGACGACTTCCTTGCCTGCTGTGGCTTTTGCTACGCGCATCTTCATAGTCTGAATCTGGTGCTTCACCTGCCGTCCCGACGGAGTCTGCAATGGAGGACGACGAAGAGGAAGCGCGCGGACGGTAATTGTCTATGTCGATATCGGGATGGAAGGTTTCGGGCTCGTGAGTGAACGACGGCGTAGAGGCGAAAGCGGAGGCATTTGACATCCAGGATGCACGTTTAGGATTCCCCGCCACAGTCGTGTTCGGCTCCATAACCATATGCGACGCGTCGGAAGCTGTCTTGCGATGTCCAAAGCCTTTCCCGCTCGAATACTGTCTGCCCTGTTCAGGTCTGCTTGCATGGCGTGTAGCATCCGCTTGCTCAGAGCCCTTTCCACTTGACCAGCTGAAAGTCTCTCTGCCTTTCCCCTTGCCTTTCTTGTTGCTTGACTCAGTGTCTCCCCACTGACTTTGATGGCCAAAATACTCCATTGTCGGTGTCGCCAGGCTGATGTTTTCGAAAGAGGTTCCAGCCGAGTCGGCGACGGTCAGCTGCGCCTCGTCTGGCCGGTACATTGAAGCGAGAATGTGGAGATCTGGGGACATTTGCGAGAAGCTACTCGCACGCGATGATAGAACGGGTCTTGCTGTCGCAGGCTCGCTGTCTTCATCGCTGTGCCTGCTGCTATCGCCGTTGCCATTGACCTGCTGCGCGTGTTTCGTTCCTGCGTCTGCATCAATGGCTGCTTCCAAGTTGAGTCGCGGGAGTGTTCTGACGAGCCCAGAAGCAGCTCCCTCGAGGCCATCATCACTGCCTGGCATGCCGTTATTCAGCCCTCTGCTGTAGCTTGACTGCTGCGGTGTCGGCTCCTGGTCCATGGCTGTAGGCGTCGCGAGGCTGTCGAAACTCGCAGCAGAATCGAGTTTGGGCGTTCTGAAGCTCTCATCAGGCTCCGCAGACCAAGCATCGTCTCCATCCTCCATCTTCGTGATGGTGTTTGCGTATAAGTGAATGTACGTGCGAAGACCTGTTTGCTGCTTACCGAAGTACTACCTGTACAAGCAAGCGCGTGATCACAAACTCGGTGGCGGCTACTGAAACCAGCAATGCAAAGACAGGCTTCTTGCAGAGCGAGCTATAAAAGCACACCATGTTAAGGTACTAGATGGATAGCAGCTCACAAGCTGACTGGCTATCGCCTCGAACTCCAAAAAGTGCAAACCGAGCTCGATCACCCATTGCAAAACTTGCTGAAAGTATTATCAGCATTCTGTGCACCATCCCATTCGAACTCTACGACGATAGCATCATGTCCCTCGTAGATACCGCATCCGGTGGAGGCTGGCCGAAAGACCTGTCTCCCTTCGTGTGAGCTGCTGTGGTGCTGGCTGTAACAATCGTTTACTGACCGATCAATCTACTTCAATGTGGCAGTCGAGACACACTCAAAGACCTAGGCTTCGAAACAATGACACCCGTACAAGCTGCAGTCTTACCTCTGTTTATGAATCAACACAAGGATGTGGTCGTCCAAGCAGTTACCGGCTCAGGCAAGACTTTGGCCTTCGTCATTCCTTTGCTCGAAAAGCTCATGCGAAGGGAGGGCTCACTGCGAGACGACCAAGTCGGAGGCATCGTCCTATGCCCAACGAGGTATGCAGGACGTTATGGACCTCATTCAACGCTGAGCTGACGTTCCGGTCTGATCTATAGAGAATTAGCTATACAGACGCACCGAGTTGTGGAGCAGTTTATTGCAGCCCAAGCAGCCTCTGCAGATGCGAATGGCAGTACCAGCAAGCTGAAAATGCTTCGGCCAGCCATGCTGCTTATAGGCGGCAATACTACTCTGCAAGAAGATATCGCCACTTTCAAATCCGTCAAGCCTGACATTCTCGTAGGCACGCCAGGGCGCTTGGAGGAATTCCTGACAGGCAAGTCATCCCTCGGTCTACAAAAGAAGGGCAAGCATGTATCTGCAGCTGGCCCCTCCGCGTCCATGCGGACAGTCTGTAATGTCAAAGAGGTCGAAATGCTCATCATGGATGAAGCGGATCGACTATTAGAACTTGGCTTCACAGCCAGTATTACCAAGTTACTCAGCATACTGCCCAAGCAACGGAGAACTGGCTGCTTCTCAGCAACCATGTCAGAGGGTCTAGGCGAGCTCTGCAGAGTCGGGCTTCGCAATCCCGTCCGAGTCGTAGTCAAGGTGCAGAGGAAGAGCAAGAATGGCTCACAGATGGGCGTAGCAGTTGAAGAGCCCGACAACAATACCCCAGCAAGGTATGTCGACTACATTAATATTACTAAATGAGCCATTTGCTGAGTTCTAGTCTCGTCAGTCTTCAAAACACGTACATCCTTACACCAACCAAGTACAAAATGGCGACTCTCCTGAAGTTACTGCAAGCTGAAACGGCCAAGCAAGCCGGAGAAACGGTGGCCTCTTCAAAGAAGATCATCGTCTATTTCGCGACCTGCGCTTGCGTTGACTATTTCTACAAGGTAATGCGGTTCCATTGGCCAATGATGCGAGATGATCTGACACACCTCCTGAATTAGATTCTCGATCCCCTAGCTCAATTATCTCAATTTGATCTCAGTCCTCTGCACGGCCAACAGTCTCCAAAGAAGCGAACATCGACTTACAATTCTTTCTGTGGTCCACCTTCCTCATCCAAACGACCTCATCAGCTTCTACTGTGTACAGATGTAGCAGCACGAGGACTGGATCTGCCCAATGTCGATCTCGTGGTGCAGTTTGATCCGCCCCAAGATCCGACACAATTCAATCACCGAGCAGGCAGAACAGCGCGAGCTGGACAAAGAGGCAAAGCTGTGGCGCTGCTCACATCAGAGGCTCGAGAGGAAGATTATGTCGAGTTCATGAAGAGGAGAGGTGTTCCTTTACGGAACGAGCTCGAGGTCTCCAGCTTCCAGCCCATCACAGCAAAAGAGGGCGACAAGGTGAATGCGAGCATGCGAAAAATCGTTTTACAAGATCGAGAATACCATGACAAGGTATGTTGCCGGACTTGTTCGTGTACTAGAGCTCCAGCTGAAGCCTTTTACTACAGGCTATTAAAGCTTTTGTATCCTTTGTGCGCTCATATACCAAGCACGAGGCAAGCTACATATTCAGCATTAAGGAGTACGATCTGTTAGGATTGGCTAGTACATTTGCCCTACTCAAGCTGCCGAAGATGCCAGAATTGAAGGGCATAGAAGGCAGGGATACTTGGCCTGCAGCAGAGCTTGATTGGGAAAAATACGCTTATGTCGACAAAACGAAGGAAGCAAAGCGTTTGGAAGCGCTGGCGAAATTGAAAGCAGAAATGGAGAGCGGTATAAATTCGCACAAATCAAAGCAAGGTCCAAAGCCTACACAAGCCTGGTCTAGGCAGATTGATGCGAGAGAGAAGCGAGAACTAAACAGGGAGAAGAAGGCACGAAAAAGAGCGTATCTGAAGGAAGAAGCGAAGAAGGATGAAGAGTCTGGCGGTAACAGCAAGGATGGTCAAGGTAGCTTGTCTGATGAAGACGATGCTGAGGATCTAGCTCATGAAGAACGCGCGGCTAAAAAGCTCAAAAGAGGCAAGATAGAGCAGGCGCAGTTCGATATGACTTTTGCAGATTTGTAGCAAGTGACGACTCCGGTATCCTACGATCTGCGAACCTCGGGTTTTGGAGGGACTTGAAAGATTCAAATATTTCCATATGCTCCTGATGACCGATGGATACACTGCCTCTGAAATTTACAAACTTGCCTGCATCCTTCCAGCCCGGAGGACGCAGCCTCCCAATCCGAGCTAAACGCCGGTTTGTATAAGGTACAATGCCGGCGGCAAGGTCCAGCAAAACTCGATCATCGTCTTCATGGCTCTGCTTGCTTCAAGGCTGCAACCATGGAAGGCACATTTGACGTGGTATTCAAGACTGTGAGGGACATCCCTCTAGTTGCGACAGTCTTCCCTGCCCGGCAAGTCGGACGGAAGGGCGATCAGGGCGCTCCGCTCGCATTATACTTCCACTCTGGCGGTCTCACCGGTGGATCTCGCTTGGGCTACTTTCCTTATTGGCTTTCCAAGTATTGCAATGACAGAGGCATACATCTAGCGACTTTGGATTACCGGCTCATCCCAACTGGAAGCCTCAAAGATGTTGAAGATGATTGCTTCGACGGTTATCGATTTTGCGCCACCGAGCTTTCGAAACAACTCGTTGCAAAGTCTCTAGATCCTGTTGATGCGTCCAGAATGATTGTGTATGCATACTCTTCTCTTGATGTGCCCTGCATGTAATGACACTGATAGGTATTTCGCTTTGGAAACAGCACATCTGCCAGTGCGGGAGTGCTTGCCGCCAGTCTCCTTGTACTCCGGGTCCTGGAAGAAGCGACAGACCTTCAACCACCCAAAATCTTTTTAGGCCTCTACGGCATGACCAACATCGCATCGAGCTTCTATAACCTCCCGAAAGATTACGAAAGTAGTGTGGGCAAGGACACCTCACAAAGAAGTATGGCAGAGGTAGCGCACCTTTTTAATCCAAGTAGAGCTCCGGTGGTGGGTACGGACGTCAAATGGTTCAGGACGACCATTGATTCCGCAGCAACAGAAGAAGAACGCATAGAGTACGACCAGACGAATCTGTAAGTGCTGGCTAAACCTTTGAGCCTGCTCCGCTTTAGCAATCTGATTAGGTCTACCGCAGGACCGGATCTATGTTTAACGAAGGAGTGACTGCTGATGCTATGACTGGGCAGGCAGGAGTGTCAGAACACTTGCAGGAATTTTATCCTGATCTGGATGAAGATGTCGAACTTCAACAAGCGAAAATACCATCAAAACTTGCGCGCTACTTTCCCATACCCCGCCTGACCCGGAGCTTCCCTAAGACTTTACTGTTTCACGGAGAAGAGGACACAGCAATCAAGTATCAAGACTCAGAGGTTTTCGATAGACAGCTGAGGAAAATGGGAGTAGATTCTCGGTTCATTCTGGTAAAAGGACAAGGATCTGTGCATGGTTTCGAACGACAAAACTATGAAAAATTCTGGGGGGAATACATGGCACATAATATGGAGTGGCTCTTCAGCTCCCTGGATGAATAGAGGACTCAATTGACTGCGCTCTAGACTATGAAATTCAGTATAGTGTAGCTATTATAGGAGAGCGTCACCACTTCTACCTTACCGCCGATCACTGTCAATTGTCGTCCTGCTATTTTCATGTTCTGACGAGAATCATATGATTTGCGTCTGCAGTACCACTCAGCTACAACGCCTTATCGGCATGCCTGCTGCTGATAACTCTGCGGGGAAAGCGTTACTTATCAGCTGTGGCGAATCCCGACTGCATGATTGCTTGACGCTGTTGGAACGTGACTTGCCTTATTCCTGCCAACTTGCAGCAATCCGCAAGACCCGACATACCCAGCACAGTATGGGATGGCATGCTGCGGCAGTGCTTCGCTCAAGCACTCGCCTGACGCGAACTCTCCCAGGCTTCACTGCTCCCCGCTGCAGCCTGCAGGGCAATACCTGGCGGCTAGAAGCTAGTACAAGCGTGCAGGCACATCAGGCCAGCTTTGCCTCTGCTGCATGTACCCCGCAGGAGTCATCAGTAGCATCGAGTAGCAGACCTTCACGCTACGCTTCGCCCGCTTTGGAGCTTCCACCTCATGCATCCACTCCTTCGACTAGCGTACGCCATGATCGTCGCGGAAAAGAAGGCAGCTCTAAAACACGGCAAATACATGCACAAGAAGCACTTGCGAAGATAGAAGCTACTCGAGGTGTTGTTTCGCCTTTCCTGCAAGACTCTTTCGCCAGAGAGCATGACTACTTGCGGATAAGGTGCGGAGCAGTCAACGCATCATTTCTCGAAAATGATAACTGAACTTTTGTTCCAACAGTCTAACTGAGAAGTGCAACTTGAGATGTGAGTGAACCTATGCGCTTCAAAGATCTATGTTAGATGCTAACGCTTTCGACAGGCACCTATTGTATGCCTGAAGACGGGGCGCCACTGAGTCCGAAAGAACACCTTCTCACGGCCGACGAAGTAGTCAAGTTGGCTAGTATATTCGTATCGAATGGCGTGCGCAAGATCCGACTTACTGGTGGAGAGCCAACTGTCAGGAAGGATTTGGTCGATATAGTCGGTGAGTGTGCCCTGTCGAAAGTTTACCGGTGTGTACGCGAAGGCAACCTACTGACCAGAGTTTGGCTCATGTGTGTGTAGAAAGGCTCTCTGCACTCGGGTTACAGTCGCTAGGAATGACTTCGAACGGCATTGTACTACCTCGCAAGCTACCGGCGCTAGTCAAAGCGGGCTTAACCCATCTAAACGTCTCCCTTGACACCCTCGACCCGCTCAAGTTTGAGCTTATGACTCGTAGACGTGGACATTCAACCGTTCTCAAAGTACTCGAACAGGCTTCTGAACTCATGCAAAGCGGCTCTTTTGAAGGGTCAGGCTTGAAATCCCTCAAGCTTAATGTCGTGATCATCAATAACGTTAATGATGAAGAAGTACTATCGTTTGTAGAACTCACTAAGGATCTCCCTATCAGCATTCGCTTTATCGAGTACATGCCATTTGACGGTAAGTGACAAAGTCGAAGCTGCAACAAGATATACACTAATACTATTTTGAAATCAGGCAATAAATGGTCGACCTCCAAGATGGTCCCATCTGCTACTCTCCTTTCGAACATTCGGCTAGCCTCGCCTGCTGGATCTGTCCAGGCTATCAGTCCGGAGCCAAGCGATACCGCACGTATATACCGTCGGGAGGGCTATGCGGGCAATTTCGGGTTCATCAGTTCTATGACGGATCACTTCTGCTCTGGATGTTCCCGCTTGCGTCTAGGTGCGGATGGTTCAATGAAGGTTGGTTGCTTTTCTCCACTCGTACAATGCTGCTACTAGCTCACGCTATTCTTTTGTCACAGGTCTGCCTTTTCGGAGAGCCCAAACTGTCCCTCAGAGACCTCCTTCGTTCAGGGGCGAACGATCTAGAAATAAGTCAACACATAGGCCAGGCCGTCAAAGGCAAGAAGTTCGCGCATGATGGTAGATCAGGTCCGTCGGACTTGGCAGCTCACGCGACTAGTCCGATGGTACTGATTGGGGGATAATAGCAAAAGAAGACTCGGATTCCTTTGAAAGGTACAGACAAAAACACACTCGATCGCCAATGTCTAGCATGTCTAGGGGTACATACCGCCGCCGATCACTGTTCCACGTTCCTTTTGGGCTCCTGCGGGACAATGAGGTACCTATCTCGGTACGGAGGCGGGAAATGTCTTCTTCTAGGCAGGCGAAGCCGTCAGATGGCCAGCCGCGCCTTACGCATGTATCAGAAGAGACAGGCAAGCCAACAATGGTCTCCATTACCTCGAAGGAATCTACTTCACGCAGCGCAACGGCAACGGGAAGGATCATCATCCCGAGTAAAGCGTATGACATGCTGAACGAGCCTAAGAAGGGTGAAAAGAACAAGGCTACCGCCAAGGGAGACGTATTCACCGTCGCTCAATTGGCTGGCATAATGGGAAGCAAGCGAACTTCGGACCTGATTCCTCTATGTCACCCTATCAGTCTCACCAATATTCAAGTTGATCTAGCTCTCAAGTACGACAGAGTACAAGGCAGATGCTCAATTGAAGTACAAGCCACTGCGGAATGTACGGGTGCGACTGGAGTAGAGATGGAAGCTCTTACTGCTGTTAATGTTGCTTCTTTGACGGTTTGGGATATGCTTAAAGCGGTAGCTGGAAAGGAAATGGTCATTCAGGATATCAAAGTGATTAGAAAGAGTGGTGGAAAGAGTGGCGATTGGGAAAGGTTGTTGTAAATTAGCCATTAAAACACATCTGCAACGGCAGATCCTGTTCCTTTCTTTCCTTGGTAGTAGTGTACACGCGCGGAAACGCAGGTTTCGAACTTCTATGAGTGATTGAGCTGAGGACTATGTATTGCATAACTTTTGCTTTGAGTGCACTGTATTACAAACTGATTGTCGCAAAGCGTCTAAATAATGCGTGTAGTAGTCTAAAAGTGCGGCATAGGACGAATCAAGCCTTTTGTTATTGGAATTTCCCCGTATTCTTATTTAGTCCCGGGTGAATTGTATATAGTCTGATCCTAGGTAGAGTTGGCTTTCAAATGATGATATTTTCATGAATTTGACTATTATTTTGTCCTGCTGAGGACAGTCTTTGTGAGACCTTCCAACGCCTCCCTCGCTTCCGACTCCGGCAATCCTTTGAGGGCATCGAAAGCAAGTTTCGCATGATGTTCCGCAAGAGCGATAGTTTGAGCAGGGCCACTAGATTTATTAACTAGCACTCTAGTTCTCTCAACATCACCTTCATTTTCAAATTTACGTAATATCATTTCTCCTAATTCTGGAAATTCTTTCCAGGCGTATAAAGCAGGTGCTGTCGCCAGACCTAATTTTAAATCTGCTCCTTGACTTGGTTTGCCGAAATCTTCTGCTGTTGCTGTAAAATCTAAGAGATCGTCTACGAGCTGTACCATATGATCAAGTAGCGTTAGCGTCCGGACCTAAGATAGATTGGCATTTACCAATGGCTAAAAGCGAACTCACCTGGAATGCAATGCCTAAATTACGTCCATATGAATAAGCGATATCCTTTATGCGCTCTCCTTCAATCCATCCCTGTTTTTCGCCCGCACCACCTAGTACAGTAGTGGCTCTCGAAGATTTTGCAATTAAACTTGCAGTTTTCAAGTATGTTTTCTTCATGTAATGCTCGAATATCTCGGGTGTAAGTTTATGTTCTTGTTGTACGTTCTTTGAGTTAGTTGAAGAATCAGGCGTATTTCCTTTAATTTGCATAACTTCTCCTTCTACTAGATTGGCTAGTACTGAAGCTACCAATTCTACGACTTCATTGCTTCCTAGACGTGAGAGGTAGAGCGATGCTCTGGCTAAGAGGAAGTCACCACCTAGAATAGACAGCTTGTTCCCGAATGCAGCTGGAGCGGATGCTTGAGAGCGTCGAGTGGACGCGGTATCGATGACATCGTCATGGAGCAATGAAGCGACGTGGATCATTTCTGTAATTTCCGCTAGGCGTCTTTGTGAAGGTAGAACGTTTGAAGTGGATGGCATGCTATCTAACGGTGATGACAAGATAGAAGCAGAAGGGTTGAGATCGTTGAGTATGTCGTCTGCTCTGACTTCGAGAGGATCATTGATCGACCTCGCAGGGTCATTTTGCTTTGCGCCTGAGAGTTCTAATCTCTTGCGCTCGTTGAAGCCTGGTGCTAGACCATTTGTAGCTTGTGACATCAAGAGGACTATCATAGGTCTGATGTGTTTCCCTTCTGCTTGAAAGTAGTACTTTGCGATTGTGTCGAGTGCAGGATGCCCGGACCCAAGTAGCTTTTGCAAGTTTGAGCGGAGACTTGAGAGTTCGTTGCCTATGAGTTGGAGAGGGTCGAAGATGGTGGATGGGGATGCTGAGCTTGAGCTGGAAAGATTGGAGGTAGGTGATGGTGGTTTCAAAAAGTCAGGGAGGGCAGACTGAGCATCGCTGGTTGTGGTGTTGGATGATGCTGAGGTCCGCGGTGCTTGGGAAGCTGGAGCGGAAGTCGAGGTGAATCTCTTGCTATTCCTGCTACTATCAGAGTGCTGCCATCGCTTGCTGGCGTGCAGGTGCGTGTTGATGCTGTAGTTGCTGCTGCTGCTGCCTAGTGAAGCATTCGCATTCGATGTCAGGCTCCGGCACACTCGACAGGCCTGGCTGCGCATGATGCAGCGGATGGACGGCCGGATGGCAGGAATCAGACCAGAGACACGCAGTTGAAGATGTCTCCCACCAAGCTTTTGTGCGGTTGATGCTGGATGAGAATTGATGGGATGGGATGGGATGCGACGGTGATGAAGGCGATGATCGAGGTGGCTCTTTCTCTGTACAACTCCAACACACTCTATTCGACACACACAAGCCATCGTATCGCAGTCAGCACTGACTGTCACAGAGTGCGGCAGTCTGACCAGCACCGCGGCTAGCCACTGCTCGAACACCTCGGACTCCAAGTCGCCACGAAGGCCGTCCTTGCAGACAACCCGACATAACAAAGCACCATCTATCTATCGCAATGCCTCCCAAGCTCGGAGTCGCAGCCAAGCGCGTAGTCAAGGAGCTCAAAGAGGTCGAAAAAGAGCTGCCTGAAGGAATACGGTGTGTGCGAGTCTTGTCCCTGTACTGGCTGCTTGCTGACTGCTCGACGGACCGTGATCTCCCAATAGAGCCGGCTTGAAGAATCCAGACAATCTCTTCGAAGTGGGTGTTGCTCCAGCTCTCTGTACTTAGGTTTCATCTAACAGATCTCTGCTCCTGCCAGTGGTACGCTCAGATAGACGGTCCTGCAGACTCAATCTACGATGGAGGTGTCTTTGATATCGAGTGAGCCATTCTTGCTCCTCCGGGCTGGACAGCATGTCGCTAACATCCTGGCCGGTCGTCCCTAGTATCGTCATGTTCGCAATCCAGCACAGCAACCAATCCAATTAACATTCCACTGACTCGCCATCCACAGACCTTCCGACTATCCATTCCGTCCGCCACGCGCTCAATTCCGCACAAAGGTCGTGAGTGGCAAAGGGCGTATTGCCTGGAAAATGCACCTGCAGGGCAAGCTGACTTTGTTGATGTATCTTTTCAGTACCACATGAATATCAACAGCCAAGGTGGTATCTGTTTGGGTAGGTCTTTTCCCACTCGTATGTGAGGGAGAGCTTATCACCGTGCTCTTGGCTTCTTCTTCCAGACATTCTGAAGAATCAATGGTCTCCAGCTCTTTCAGTTACCAAAGTCATCCTATGCATGTGAGTGGTGTAGTGCAATGAAGGTGCCGCCAGGTCATAGCTCTCATCTGACTACGTCTCTTCGTATAGCCTCTCCCTTCTTACCGACCCAAATCCAAATGACCCTCTAGTGGGAGACATTGCTTCCTTGTATCGACGTGATAAGCCACAACACGATGCCAACGCTCGCGACTGGACACGTCAATACGCCAAGCCTGAATTCGCAAAACCTCCTGTCGTCGCAAAAGCCTCTGTTTCGTCGATAGTTCCAATCGCTTCTTCATCTTCTACTGCTTCGTCTTCAGCAGCATCTGCCAAGGCTTCTACAAAACCGACTGGTAAACCTACTATTATCGACCTAGATGATGATGATGACGAACCTACAACAGCTGGTCAGGTCAGAAATGCTGCCGGTGCTGCTGCTGCGGCAAGCAGGAAGAGAAGAACCGAAGACGGAACAGAGTCGGGTAGAGCTGCGTCTAGACCTCGACTTAATGCACCCACATCCGCTCATCAAGTCATTGAACTCGACTAAGCCTTTAACGTCCTTTGTCGGAGATCGATAGGGGATCTGTCGCGCCAGACCTTATTCTCCTACTCGTTCAGCTCAGCGCGGCACACCCATCACATCGCCCATCCGCTCAAGCGATACATATACCATGCAACCGCACAACCGAAGCTGCAGTCATCAGTACAGAAGTACAGTCTTTCAGTATACAAACATGCTATTATAATTCTTTATCCCCCTGTTCTATCCTATCTTCACCCAACGGTTCCTTCCTTTCTCATTCATACAAAGCGCTGTATCCTGCTATTTCTCTCTCTCTTTCCATCCCAAGTAAATTTCAAGTAGTTTGTATTTTACTTTTCCCCTCTATTTTTGTAATATCACTAGCAAGCTATTATATCCTACTGCAATGCTGAGATGCCTTCCATGCTATGTTGGACATGCAGGATGTTGCGCGGGTGCAGAGTATGCAAGCTGGTGGGTGCATGGGGCTGTTGTGCTGAGTGTATATGCATCGTCTGTTCTCTTTGAGCTGTAGTACTGTTGCATACTTTCGCAATCCGCGATTGCCTTCGCCGTCGACTTGCCTTCCGCTGCTTGAAGCAGCTGGAGCTCTGTTCCACTCCATCACGCCCATCTCACCAGCCAGGCAAGAGCAGCCTGCGAAGCACAGGCATCCTCTACCTTTGAGGAGTAGAGATACTACTTGCCCACTATGGCGAGAGAACCAACGCCCATCACGGCATCAGCGGGCAGCACGGCCAATGCAGCAGCAGCAGCAGCAGCAGCAGTCAACGGGGGACAGCAGAAGAAGAGGGAGAAGAAGCAACAGAGACCGACGAATCCGGACAGTAAGAACCAGAAGAAGAAGGCTCGTAAGAGTGCAAAGGTTAGTTGGCGTCACACCGATGGTCTTTGGCAGTAAGGATTCAAAAGCTGACCATGCGCCTAACGGCTTGCCCATCCAGAAAATCGCACAAGCTTCATGGTGCTGGTACTGCGATAGAGAGTTTGAAGACGATAGAATCTTACTATCACATCAAAAAGCAAAGCATTTTAGATGCCCTCATTGCCCTCGTCGTCTTAATACAGCTGGTGGTTTGGCCGTTCATATCGACCAGGTGCACAAGCTGCCCGTTGACAAGTGCGTCCCATTCATCGTCTAGCAGTGAACAGATGTATCGATTGGATGGCATGTACTGACGTGTATCCCTTCCTGGCCCCTCCGCCTCGTTGTGCATTACAGAATCGAAAACACCCTCCCAGGTCGAGATTCATTCGACATTGAAATCTACGGTATGGAAGGTATTCCAAAGAATGATCTAGCAGAATGGAAGCGCAAGAGGAATACAGAATTAGGATTAGAAGCACCACCAGCAACAAAACGACCACGTATTGCAAAGAATGTTCTAAGTATTGATGATTTAGCAAAACAACTGGCTATTCATAAGAGCTTGATGCGTCAATCGAAAATGAGAAACCAACAGGGCCCTCCTGGTATGCCTCAACCACCTCAAATGGGAATGCCAGGTGCTCCTCCTATGATGGGCGTACCTGCTGGCGCTTCTCCCTTCCCTATGCCTCCTGGAGTCCCTATGCCTCCCCCAGGCATGTTCCCGATGCCTCCCAAGTGAGTACATTCTATCGATCTCGGCGGATGTCGCATAACATAAAAGGGAACAACACGCTGATTGAGTAATCTATAGTATGCCCTTCCCTCCTGGATTCGGCTCGCCCATGCCTGGCGCTCCAGTCCCAGGTATGCCCATGCCAGCAGGTGCATACCCACCTCAACCAGGAATGGCACCTGGTTTCCCACCAATGCAAGCACCACTCGTACGCGTTGCCCCTCCAGCACAGCAGCAACCTCGCTACGTTCCCTCCTCCTCAAGAGCAGTGCAGAAGAGCGGACAAGTCCATATTTACGCAGATAGCGATGTATCGTATGAAGAGAAAAGAGCTAAGAATCCAAAATACGCTCAGACGATCGCACAAGCTCAATCTCAGGCTGATCCAGTATCTGCTGCACCCGCAGCGGCTGTACCCGCTCAAGCGGTCAATGCGTCCCCCGCTCAGCAAGCACAGACACAAGCGCCCCCAGCGCCAGCTCTAACACAAGCGGACGATGGTAACCCACGCGTAGCTGGTACAAAACGTGCAAGAGCCGCAGATCTCATCTAGAGGTGCTATGTCTGATGTGTTGTATAGATCAAAGAAGGGTGTGTACAATCAAGTTTTCCTTACAGTCCTTTACTTACTGGGCAATGCACCATCTGAAACCTGGATCAGATCCATAATCGAATAAGTTCTTGCAATAAGAGTTTGCTCATACTACTAACCTTCCGCAGGACTGGTGTGGCGTTGAATCACTCAAACACCGTCGTACTGCTTGACAGCAACGATGTCATAGCAGCAGCTGTTTCAAGTGGTGCTGTCAATGGACAGACTGTGCACATACAATCAAAGGCCTCGATATACCTCATTTGGAGGGTGTGAAGAGGCATTAAGCAAACAGACTATGAACATGTTGAATTAGCTCCGACTCTACGTGGATGTAAGTCTCCTTCTATGGCCTAGCGAAGAGGCTCTGCTACATTGGGTAACATGTTGAAAGAACCGCTGGTCCTGCTGCTGTCTTATGCAAACTCTGGCGCCGGCACGAATTGCATTCTACCACAAAAAGGCGTCTCAGCGGGGTTCCATGGTTCGCAGCGCGATTATGCCGGTCACTTACGGGCAAGAAATAATGCCCAGCTCTGGCATCATCGCATACTTGATAGGGCCAGCCATGCTGAAGCTTGTCGTTGTCCGTAGCACTGTCCTCAGGGCCACTTGCAGCATGCTGAACACCACAACACGTGTCAACAATGAAGATCCCTTTCGTTCAGTAGAGTCAACAGACTACTCACACTCTGGCGAGCGGCATGCCTGCGCAGCGGTGCGGACCGCGACTAGTCGAACATGAGATAGTCAGATACATCGCCGACTACTGTGGACGAGATCCGCCCTAAAGCGATCAGGACTCACCCAAAGGCTAGATGCATGGTGATATTGGGTCTGTCCATGATGAACTTGTCTGGCTTCTCGAAAACAGTGGGATCTCTGTTCGCTGCGGAGTAGGTCATGGTGACAGGCTCGCCGGGTTGGATAATCCGACCGTGCAGCTCTACATCTCGAGATGTGGTGCGCGCAAAGCCGCGATCTATACATGGTTTACTCGAAGTCATCAGTGACAGGTGCTTGTCGTGCAGAACGGGCGAGGCAGCCAACCCACAAGGTGAATACAAACGAAGGAATTCCTCGACGGCTGCCGGAATCAAGCTTGGATCTGCCCTCAACTGATCCTGCAATTCCTGATCCTCCGATAAGTGCTTGAAGATTGATCCTCCAATTACAGGAGGCGCAACCATGCCCACAACAAGGGATTGTCGAAGCGCGCCTACGAGATGCACTTCGCTAAGATGCTCTCCGTTTGTGTCGGTCTCCAGAAGAAGTGATGAGGCAGGGTCTTCTTCTGGGTCGCGAGCATTTGCTTTCCGCGAGGCAAGGAGGTCCTTTGCAATGTCGTACAGCTCTGCCGAGTATCGAGAGACGTCCTCGCCACGTTGCTCCCGCCAAGCATTCACCCTAATCATTTGAATAGTATGAGCAATACAGTCGCTTAACGATTCGAAGTCCCAGACAACACTTACCATGCAGCAGCAGTGTCAGCGAGGATGGGTGCGACATCCGGATCCAAATTGAGCCATTCAGTCTCTGCCCAGGCAGGGAATCTCGCCATCAACGTCTGGCAGATGTCGACCTGTCCTGCTTGGAGGAGGGGGAGCATTTCGGATTCCGCTCTGGTTTCTAGAACGGCTGTTAATCGCTTTAGTCGAGTAGGCTTCAACGTCCTCTCAAGAGCCCGGCGGAAAGGCGTGTGAGCTTTGTATGTGGAAAGTTAGTTGCGGCCAGCTTCTGCAGGGCAGCGGGCGGTGCTCAGGAACTGACCTGGCTGGTCGAAATTGAGAGGTGGGCGCCGCAGTCCCCTGCAAGCACCAAGGGAATATTAAAGTTGGCTGAAGATGCCATAGCTTTATGCAAAGTGTGCGACATACCTGGGATCTGTGACATGGAAAATAACATCAGAATTTTGGTTGATGATGAACTGAATGAGGCAAGTTGCTGCTCACCCGAAGGCACAACAGCCTTGACAGACGAGAGGAAAGTCTTGTTATCGGCTGCCGCTTGCTTGATGTCGTCGTACCTAGTAAGTTGCCAATACTGGGCGGTCTCGCTAGATCAGCAAAGGTGCCAAGGGCAAAGAATCACGTATAATAGATGCTTACTCCACCTGCAAAGGGTACGCATAACTTCCTCAGTTCAAAAACAAATCAACACTGCCGTTCAATTATACATACCGTATTGACTGGTGTGTGCGACTGGGCAACGTTGCCTCAGGTCATCGTAGGTCGCATGAATTTCATTGAAATCGGTCTCGCTTAAAAAGTAAAGCAAGATGCGACAGATTGAAGTGTTCAGCGTATGGTTGATACATGGCATGTATAGCGACAATAAAGCTCACAAAGCGTCGAAGTCGTCGGCGGAGCTACCTGTGCTCATTAGGACAGGACAGGGCATTGTCTCTCTGATGCTCGCACACCTATTGCTTCTGGAAACCAAGAAGATGAGTCCGACAGATACCACGGTGCTAGAACGATTCCGCAGGTGCGTTAGAGAGATGCGGGCCCCAGGTTGGCCCTTGGGGCGGCCGACCAGGGTCCCTCAGGCGATAGGACATTCTCTTCTGGCGGTCTCAGGCAACCGGCGCTTTTACGGAACATGGCAAGCTCTCTTCCTACCCTTTTCCCCTTCACAGTGGCAGCGATTTGCGCGCTTTATTGCCCAGACGCTCTCGCCCTGAGAAGGCCGGGCCGTACTCGAATCCTCACGGGCTATATGTTCAGACGCCCTTTAACCGTGTCTGATGAAGTAATTGGCACGTCAGGTCGGTCGAAGTGTCCTCGGTTCGGGGGATTTTAAGGACTGAACTCGGTCAGGCTGCTGGTCCGGGCCTCACACACGCGGCTAATATCCGGGATCGTCGTGGCAAGTTTGAGAAGAAACCGCCCCGTTGAAGGTTGTTGGAGCCCCCCATTGCCCGCAATTCCACCCAGTCTGGGTGGCCCCGCATGGCGTGTGCAAGCTCTCTCCTTCAGAAAAAAGGATGCTAGACTTTCTCGTCTTTCTTTCCCGTTCTTCCCATCAAAGTCCCGACATCGTCCAGTAGGACCTCCCCAATTTCGATAACAATAGTAGTGGCCCGCCATGGCATCTATCCCGCATTTATTGAGTAACGACTCGATAATATATGAAAAACGTACATCAGCTAGTGGCGAGGACAAGGCATCGACGGGCACGCCAGATGAATTTGTCGAAAAACTTCCATCCGTCCTGCCCGCCCAAGTAATCAATATCGAGGAGAACAAAGGTCCACTTGGCTACTATCCTGCAAACGACGAGGAGCGAGCTCTCGATAAGCGCATCAATCGCAAGCTGGACTTCATCGTCTTGCCTATTTTGTCTGTCAACTACGCTCTAGCAAGCCTCGACAAGAACAGTTTGGGTAAGCCGCTATCAACCTTCGGAAGGCCGGCCCGCATATCCTGGAGACTTACCACACGCTTCCAACATTCAGGCAATGCACTTACCGTTACTTTCATCAAGGATACCGGCTTTGACCCCGATGTTGTTGCTAATGCCGTCAGTATGACGGCTGTTGCCAGTCAGTCGCATTTCTTCCCCGTCCTCCCTTCACCTGATCTCTGCAATGGGCATGCCAAATCTATTATGTCTTGATCTAAACTCACGAAAAGCTCAAATACAGTCCTCTTTGCACCGTTTCTCATCGCTCTGGGTCGACGATTGGGAGTGTCGGTAAGTGCAGCAACGACTTTCGATAACTCGCTGTTTACTAATCTACAATAACAGTACTATCTCGGTTTCATGACTATCGGTAAGCCGATAAATCTGACGTGTCTACCAGGCCAGCTGACGTGCCGAATTGTAGGATGGGGACTGTGCACGGTAGCATCCGCCTACTGCAAATCGCAGGGAGTGTTCTACTTTGTCCGCGTTTTGCAGTCCATCTTGGAAACGTAAGTCGTGATCGGCCAGGGCGTTCTGTCTACTTCTAATTTACACTGGCATCGCCTTCCTTCAGGCCTGTCACTCAGCTGGCTCTGTACTTCCTAACCACCCTTTACCCTCGCTCGAGCTACGGCATAAGGTTGGCTATCTATACGGGCTTTTCAGTTTGGGGGGGTGGATTCGGTAGTGAGTGACTGTCCACCGGACGACCCATTGCCTATGCCAGAGCACTGCTGAGTATGTTTGCTTTTAGACCTCATCGCTTACGGCGTCTTCAAGATCACCCATCTCCACATCAAGAATTGGCAACTTTTGTTCATACTTTACGGGTCCTTCTCTTGCCTTTTCGGTCTACTGGTCGCTTTTGTCGTGCCCTATCGCCTTAGCACGGCTTGGAGTGGGTGCATCGCTTAACGTGGAAGCCATAATGTGTGCTAACGGTCCTGTGTCAGTTCTCACAGAAGAGGAGCGGGCGCATGCCGTGGCTCGCATCGAACGAGACAACGCCATGTTTACAACCGATTCTACAGAAGGCAAGAATCTCGGCTGGGCCGCCTTGAGGTACGCATTGAAGGATTGGCGGAAGCTTCTCATCCTCCTTGGCCAAGTATGCATTGTTATGCCTGTGGTCGGTTTCCTGGTGTTCACACCAGTCTTAGTCGGGGGTGAGTCTACCCTTGATGGTTATCTCACGAGAATGTCGGCGGTGCTGATCCCACTTTGACAACTAGGGATGGGATTCGCTGGCATCAAAGCCAATCTTGTGAGCTGCTCCGACACGACAGAGATCGGTGCAAGGATGATAGCTGATTGTGAGCTATAGATGTCCGTCACTCCCTTCTTCGCAGCCTATGCTGGTCTGCTTGTCTTCCAAAAGAGCTCGGATCACTTCCGCGAGCGTTCCCTCCACACCATCGCCGGTCTATCGCTCTCGTAAGTGACCGTCAGCATATTCACGGTCAGATTGAGAACGCTATTCCTGACTCATACACCATCCCAAAGTGTTATTGGTCTCGCTGTCATGGTGGGCAGTAAGAACAATGTCCTCAGATACGTCTTTCTACATCTATGTATCGGAGGTGCATTCGCTCCTGGACCTCTCGTGGCAGCCTGGCTGGCAGATAACTCTCCGGACGCCTCGATTCGAGCCGTAGTCTTTGGATTACTTGGAATTACCCCGATTGCGCAGGTCATTTCCGGACAGGTTTTCAAGCGCAAATACGCGCCTACCTTCAAAATACCTCTAGCAATTGCAATGGGCATCACCGTCACCGCCATTGTGCTCTTCTCCACCGTGAGGGTTCTCTACATGCTCGAGAACGCAAAGCGCAGGAAGTTAGTAGCAAGCTGGACAGAAGAGGAAATCGCAGCAGAGAAGGCCAATCCGGCACGCATGGGCGACAGCAAGCGAACGTTCATCAGAAATCTCTAAAGCTGATGTGATATAGGTCTGCCTTGATAGTTTCGACAAGTTGTAGATAACGCTACTAGTGGGTTGCTATACGGTATCGATTTTGAGAGCCATCTACTTGTTGTAAATGAACTCATACGGACGTGCCTGGTCTGCAGGTTTACCAGGTCGTTTTCCGCTTGAGCAACTGCGTTTGCTCGACTTGGCTTAGTCGTTGAGTGCTCAGAGATGATGCATCTACGCTTCGAGCACGCTTCGCTGAGACCTAGAGTGGCTTCTTCGGGGCTTCTCAAAAGTTGAAGTAGAGGGGAGGAATCTTCGTAGGGTATTTCCAATAGCCAATCGCTCTCTAGCCCCGCCTGCATTCGTTGCGCCGTCAAAATATGAAAGCATAAGCTTGAGGACATCAAAGACGACGTCTACGTCGCGAACGGAACATCACTAGAGGGATGCGTTCCGTTGTCGTTCCAATGAGTCGGGTTATCGACCGTACACCCTCCCTTTCCGGTGATGTGAAATGCTTACATGCCACGAAAAGGTGTAATGCAATCCAACGGAAACGGCTTTGAAATACTAAAAAACTGAACTTTCGATCAAAATCACACCGAGGTAATCTTGGCCAAAAGGGCCTGGGAGTGCGAAAGAAGCTCTTTTTTAGCGGCTTCACCGCGACTCCTGTCTAGGTGCAACCCGCTGTATATAGTAAGAGATTTGAATCTTTCGGTAGATAGAACGTGACCAAATTCCAACTTGAATAGTGAAACAAATACAGTCAAGCTTCATTTCAATCACAAAGGCGTTTGACCGAATGCCACGACTAGTTGAGTTCGCTGGAGAAGCCATAGCGCTCGGGCGCCTACACATTGCCAGTTGATTGCATTACGCGGCAGTTGGGTAGGAGTATCAATGAGCTAACATTACATTGCATTACAGATTCGTAATACTCGCTACGAAATTCAATAACGGAAAATTCCGAGCGCGAATACTATGCAGACAAGAGCCAGGAGAAGTAAACGCATTGGGCAAGATTAACTACTGTGCCCTTGTGTTCCATCGTCAAGAATAGACATTACGCTTGGCAAGAGGAACTAATTCTGACGGAAGGAGACGGCTACAGATTGCGATACAGCTCCCGCTCAAACTTGCGGCAGAAATCAAAGACCCCCTGTACTTAATGCGGTCAGCCAGCAGATCAATTCGGATGTGACCAGGACAGAGTAGAGTACACTCACGGGGTCCTTGAATGGTGCAATGTCAGTCAGGAACGTCGCGCAGATACCCGTCACCGGATCGACGAACCAGAATGTGTTTCTGCGAGAATGATAGCACGATATCAGCTTCTTTCGAGCATATTGTGCTCAGGGTGCATGCGACCAACTCACGCGTATCCTTCGCCGTAGAATGTTCCTTTCCGACGGCCGCCTTCGATATCCTCTTGACAGATCTTGACAATCATCCCCACTGCGCGGCTTGTGTCCAAATCTTTCCCATCCGGCGAAGCCATAGGCGTATCATTCTTTAAATACTCCCATACATCTTTCAAGTACCTTTCGTCCGTGACAACCGGCGTCGTCATCATCTGCAATGTTTGCTTCTTGCACAGCTGGACGCCGGTGTCAGGGCATGTACCATCGTTAAGGAGAGTGCGGAGGATCTTCATATACGATCTGGCGCTGCCGAAAAGTCCTCCGCCGCCGGAACAAGCTAGAGGCTGCTCCACTACGCTAAGGGGCATTGCTTTGAAGCCATCTTCCGCCGGATTGCGGAAACAAAGGTCTACCTGTTTTCTGATTTCTTTTGCGGACCGGCGCCAGACGAGGTCGTCGATTTTCAGAGGCCTGGTGTGTCGGCAAATGAGTATTAGCTTGGCGTGCTTATGTGAAAAGAGTGCTATGTGTCTACTCGCGCGAATATGTATTTCTTGCAGTAACTGTCGATACGACGTCAGATTATGCCCACATATGCATACTTTCTGTGTTAGCTCACTCTTCAAAGTCCATGCCGCTAGCACCCTCGACTGCGAAGGCCAGTAGATCGTTGTCATGGGCATAGCTGAACTTCTCTCCAGGCTCCCATAGCAAGGGAAGGCCTGTTACAGTTTCCTAGGAAGGAGAAAAGCAGATTCCTCTGTCAGCATGCTCTCACTGTTCGCTTTACCGTGGGGAATGATGCACTGACCCGAGGTGCGTTAGGGCCGTGCCAGACGATCTCGAGACCGTGCTCTTTGCGCCAGCGGTCGAGGTCAGGTGACATTGAAGTGAACTTGGTGCTTATATTACGAGAAAAGGAAAGCCGTGTTAGAGCGAGGCATGGGACGCTTCTTCAAGGACAGTGCTCAGATATGTGCTAGCATACCCAGCTGTGTGCGTGAACAAATGGCGAATAGTGATTCGAGTTGAAGGAGTCCGCACTTTTGCCTTGCCAGTCTCTTCATCGTACCCCTCTAGAATTCGGACATCTTTAAGTTCCGGCACAAAGTCCTCAGCGAGACTGTCGAGCGTCCAGGCTCCGTTTTCGATGAGTAAAGCCGCAGCTAGACTGGTAACGAGCTTCGTCTGGCTTGCGAACCAGAAGATAGAGTCCATTGAGACCTTATTCTCTGGGCTTGAAGCAGGCTCGCCAAATAACTTTACGCCGCTTGCTTCTTCGAAGAGGACGCCATCCTTGTTGCCGACTGAGACTACTATACGAGGCACAGGACGAGGTCCGGTGGATGTGGCCTCCTGCACAATGCGACGGAGAGCATCTGTATCGATCTGAGCGCTAGCCATGTTGACTCAATGCAGATCGCCACCGACTTGCAATTGGCCGGCGCTAGTGAAGCACTGTAGCTGCAAGCTCGAACGTCGTTCTGCGCTGATACCGGACGTTGACAATTTGCGCTTTCAATAATGTTTTGTATTGTGAGCCATGCAGAGGGAGGATAACGAGTTGGAGCGGGAGGAAGACGAGCGGTAGACGAGCACGGCCCGAGCCGGTTAATTTCCGTAGAGACGGGAGATACAATATTCCAAGGAAGCCGAGAGACGCCTAGCCCAGACACTACCTCTCGCTGACTGGTGTCCACAACAGAGCGCCGGTTGTCGCTACAAAGCTCAATAGGAAGCGCCTGATCAGGTAGCATTATTTGTGAAGGACTTGGTTATCGATGGCAACGGCAATTATGAGCGTGCTGATACGGGCTTTCAGCAGCACGCTGGTACCTTTCGATCCTCGCTCACTCTACGAGCAGCCCAGATTTTCTGTGCGTCGATTTGCTGCTTGATGCGTACAATAATCCTACTGGAGACTTGGCGATGCAATGGCGTAGTGATTCACTCCTTGCCAAAAGGGCGTGGCAACATTATAAAGGCTACGACTCTACCGATGCCGCCTCAAAAAAAGTAAGCCATTCCGATGGCAGAACCATAGATGTACTGAGGTCGCCAAGAAAATCAATTGTGCCTGTTCCTGGTTGACCGATAGGGAGTGGTGTATCGAAGAAATGATCTGGCAGCAAGCTCCCTGAAGGCAGACCGGCGTTATCGAATGATGCCGCAGTACTGGCAGCTCGTCGAGATAGATGATTTCCAGGAGATTCCTGCTGCTCCGCATCGAATCGTGAATCGTCGCCGTCTTTGCCTGCTCGCGCCGCCTGGATGAACACTTCTAGCTGAGTTGCACAATCGGTAGCATTGTGTTTCGCAAAGGGGTCGTCAAGGTATTGGAGGGCGGCAGTCAGGCGCCGGTGCGCCAATTCTAGAAGCGATACAGTTGGCGTGTCCAGCCCTTGTAACGACTGCTCCGGAACGCTTGACAGATCCGCTGCCAACCTTCCGGCCACATTGCTCATGTTGGACAGTAGACCTGGCCGCTCTTCGAGCAGAAGTACCGAGTATCGGCTATATGCTGTAAAAAGGTGCAGGGGTATTCAGCATGGAACGTTGTGCGTTCAAAGATTTGTACGTTTGACCCTCACTTTCAATGGTGAAGCATGACCTGTTTACTATTAGAGATAGCTGCGGCACGCTAGAGTGGACTGATACTATGGTACGCGTATCAAGTTTTGCGCAGTCCATGAATTGCTGCAAACTGATGTTTAAGCCATGTTTGATATCTCGCCGTCTTCGGGGATCTTTGGCAAATCGACAAGCTTCTCGCCATCGCAGCAGTACATCTTCTGCGACTCGACTGAGTAGAACGTGCTGCGCAAAAGGCTCCAGGACCTCGCCACCGTCCCGTAGAACATCTGCCATGTGTGCCCGGAGCGGACCAAGTGAAGCATCAATGTCCAGTTCGTCTGCTCTAAGGGTCATCGATTGTCCCTGAAGAAAGGCCCGTCGCTTGTCGAACATGTAGAGGGTCCAGAACACTCGCCGTCGGACATTTGTCTCGCTGAGACTTAGTATTGGAAGTTCTCGCCCGAAGTGGAACGCTTGTGCGATGCGCTCGGCCTCGTTGAGCAGTCTATCTACCACGGGACTGCCAATGCTGCGCTCGAAGTGCGCGACCAGTATTACATTCTGCAGACAGGCGCACGAGTCTGTGCGTGACATTGTCTGTATCCATTGGGCACCCCGGCGGATGCAAGAATTGAGTTGCCTGGCGATCGCCAACCATGACAGGCCGACAGCCCGAATAGCTGGTGGCATTACAACATAGCGGCTGGAGACGGCTGCAGCGGCACAGACGTTGATGGTGAGCATGCAAAATGATTCTGAAGTTCGATCCTGCCGCTCGTACAAGGCCTGCATAAATGTCGGCTGATGTATGATAGGTAGCATTGGCCACAGCAGAGAAAAGAAGAGATTGACCAGCTCCAACGTAGCCGACCAGCCGATACTGGTTTCCAGCGCCGAGAGAGACTGCGTTTCATGGTGATTGTCCTCAAGATGCCTGCCCAGCGGACTTGCTAGCAGCTCATCGTGGTGTTGGAACGTCTCAGGGAACGACGTAGAAAGTGGTATCGTGTTATTTGCAGGTGATGTACTGCCTCCTTGACTTTCAGAGACAGAGCGCTCGTGGCGAGGATGGTCGGTGCCAGTAGCGAAGTGTTCGACTTGCATCACGCTGACAGCGGCTTCGCTGGGGAGCGAAGGATGCAAGAATAGCTCGCTTTCATGGTCCGAGTCTCTGACGATCTGACTGTCTTTTAAGCTTGCCAGTACATTGGCGGGGCGCCCGCGTTTGGCTTGAAGTCTCGTGAATGCGCAATGCAGGCCTTTGCTGGTGCAGGGAGTGCAAGAAGGGACAGCCTGATCGCAGCGCATTTTGCGTTTCGAGCATGCATCGCAAGCTCTACAAGAGACAGACGACATTGCCATCTCAGCCTATGCATTGAGGTTCCGTGGCATGATGTTTAGACGACTCGAATCTAGAGCTGTGCTCACCTCTGGCCTCGTCGAAACGGCCGCTTCCTAGCGATTGTCGCAGAGCTTGGTGGGGACGCCGTCGTGGAGGTAGGCGACGCGAAGGAGGGTCCAGCATCGCCTGCAAGTTCACGCTGTGCGGGCTGGTGCAGGCCTAAGGCATCGTCCATGGCCAAATAGAAGCCCTTCAACGTCTTGATGTCACGCGCTTGAGCGATTGCCGGTTGAGCTGATGCATCCCAGTCGAGGTTGACAGCAGCCTCTCTTAGACATATGCGGCTTGCGAAGCAATTCGATAGTACAAGGCCAACGCGATGCCGCTCGTGGGTGGAAGGCAAGCTCCACCAGTGCTCCAACAGTGCAGCAGGCACTTTAACGCAGCTCACAGTAGTGGCAAAAGCGTCTCTCGTTAATAGCGTTCTAAACCGCAAGCCACACTGCATGTTGTTCAGCAGCTACCTTCTGAACTGGAGAGTAGTCGCAATACTAAGCTGTGCTGAATGACTTCCTTGGTGAAGCTGAGCCTGGAGCGCACTGTCAGTGGCGGTCGTCCCGCGCACATTGGCTACCTGAACAACCGACACGACCTCTGGACAGGGCTAGTCTTTTAGCCGAGTACCTTCTGTCCGCACTGCTCTGCATTCAATCACTGGCAAAGCCCAAACCTTCTGGCATTGTCGTTGCCGTGGCCCTTTGGACGTGTGAAAATACCCGAGCTTCTGCCTCTCTCAGGGTATCCGAAAACCAGCCGCAACTAGCCGGAGGCGGACGACATTGCCGTAAGGCACAGGCGTAAGACGGAATGCGCTAGGTAGACTGCTTCTACCACCTTGATCCCGCGGCGACGATACACCTGTCCCGCTGTTGGTACAATCACACCGCTTCCTTGAAAAGACATTCCCGGCGATGTCTTCACACCCGGCGAGCTCCAGTCCGCAGCTACGAGTTAATGAGAAGCAACTGGACCATGTAGTGCAGGAAGCCCTGACTACAGCGCCGTTCCCAATCCCTCGTGTAGCTGCTGTGGTTGCGACCAAAAATCAAGTGCTATGGTCTGGAGCTGGAGGAAAGAAGACTTATTATGACAACCTCGACAAAGCACCAGAAGGACAAGTGACGCTCGAAACGCCATTTGCCATGTTCAGCAACACTAAGTTCGTAACGTGCTTGTAAGTTCCATCCAAGTCGGAAAGATGGGAGAAGATGCCATGCTGGCGTGACAAATACTAGGCTGACTTTGATCAGATAGATGCGCCCTCCAGTTGTTAGAGGCTGGCCACATTCGTCTGGACGACTATGCAGAGCATTGGATCCCAGAGTTAAAAGGCAAAAGGATCCTCACCGGCTATTCGGACAACGGTCAAGAGCTCTACGAAGATACGACCAGTAAAGTCACGATCCGAGACCTGTTTTGCCATACCGGAGGGTCAGTGAATATATATTCCCGACCCCTAGTTATACATCCCTAATTGCGTCAATTTTGCTCTACAGATTACCGTATACGCCTAGCCATGAGATATTCGAGCGCTTCCGGAGAGAACACAATTTGGAGAAGCAGGTAGAAGGCCTGAACGGAGACAGGGTAGGCGTAATCTTATTCCAAGACCAGCACTCTCGACTGACCAGATGAGGTGCATAATTCAGAATGCAATCACCGGAATCCCTCACAATTTCAATCCAGGCAGCCGCATAGACTATAGTACCGGCATTGATCACTTGGGCTATATCGTCGAGGCTATATCTGGTCTGGATCTCGAAGAGTAAGCCTGTTTGAAACTTGTTAGGCTCTATAAACGGTTCTAATCGGGAATCGGGACCGCAAGATATACGAAGATACACCTGTTCGAGTGAGGGAAAAGATCTCGTTGAATCAGATACGATGGGAGAGGCTAAACTGACCAAAATCGACAGGCCGCTTAATATCTCGGATGGAGTCTATCGTCGCAGTCCAGAATACTTAAAGGAACAAGTCAATCTGGTATATCCAGAGATACAGCCGGACGGGTCAACTCGCTTCAAACCTACTGCCTTTACGCTACCTATAAATCCAGTCACCTGTGGTGGCGGAGGTGGTCTGCACATATCCGCGGGCTCATTCATCAAGCTCCTCCAAACTCTGCTGAACGGTGGCGTCTACGCACCTACGGAAAACCGCATCCTGCAGCAAGAGACAATCGATCTATTCTTCACGCCGCAGTATACCAACGATGCAGGTGCTAAGTTTGGCGATCAGGTCAAGAACTGGTTGCATCTCAATCGTGATCCGTTCCATAGGAGCAAGGATAATGGGGGTGCGAATGCTTCAGAGGTACCTCATCGGAAGAGAGGATGGGGTCTAGGCTGTGGCCTGAACTTGGAGGATCTCGAAGGTGGCCGAGGAACTGGCACGCTCTGGGCGTCTGGATTTGGGTAGGTCCAAATTTATGACTACCGGGTCGCTGATCTGCAAGGTGAGGGGTGAGCTGATGCCACGTCTTCCATAGTGACACATATTGCTGGATCGACAGAAAGAATGGCATCTGTGCCTCTCTGATGGTCAACACCGCACCAGCGCAGGCACCTGGTGTTTTCGACTTTTGGGAGCGCTGGGAAAGGGAGATCTATCGGTCCTTGAGAGCGGATTGAGTTCTGCAGAAGCTCATGTCGTCGAACTGCGCGAGAGGTCAACAGAGGCGGAGTCCGGACCGTTCTGGCGAATTAGTGTTCTCTTTTCAGATGTTGAACTGGTGGTACAGTCCCTCTACACCATAGTGAAAACCCCATTATGTAGTCTGTTTATCGCAAAGTAGTTGATGAGCTGTAGACTAACGCAGTGGTTTCGTCCTGTTGACTCCATCTCGAGAGATAGTGCTCTTTTGTGTCGCAACCGTAATTGCTGTCTGTACAAGTGCATTGCGTCTTAAGTTAGTCTTTGCAGTCATGACCCTCCACGCTGTGGATGAACATATTCTCGATCACGGTGCTTGCCTGTCGGTTTGGCTGATTGCAACTTCTCTTGCCGCCGTATCGCATATAATCCATCATCAATAACAATCAGCAGAATAGCAATCACAACGCTGTAGCGCTGCAGCTTCAGGATGCAGCAGCAGCAAGGGACCGCGGCTCCCGCTGCAGCTGGGGCCGCAAATGGTAACGCCTCGGCTCCTGCAGCCAACGCCGCCAGAGCAGCAACAGCTGGAGGACCCGCGCCCGTGACAGCAGCAATGCCCGGACAAGCAGGGCAAAGACCAGCACAGCAATCTGCACCTCAACAGAGAACTACCGCAGCTCCTGCTAATGGATCCACGCAAGCTCGACCACAACAGCAGGCAGCTCCAGCAGCAGCAGCAGCACCACCAGCAGCTCAGAATCAGAATGGAGGAAGCGGCTACCGGCCTTTAAATGTCAAGGATGCATTGTCCTACCTCGACTCTGTCAAGATACAGTTCCATGATCGCCCTCAGATCTACAACAACTTCTTGGATATCATGTGCGTTATTCCTGCTGCTTCTTTCAAGCACATCTATCTCGAGGCTGAACTGTTCGTGATCGGATTGCTCTGAACGCCCGTCGCTGTTCACTGACTATAGGAAGGATTTCAAGACTCAAAAGTACGCTCCATCTACGTTGTATGTTGTCTGTGACCGGGCTGACATGCTCTTCATCCTCCCGCCTTGCTATTTTTCTCTGGCTTTTTACCCCTTCACTCTCGTCCTGCAGCATTGACACGCCCGGCGTGATCGACCGCGTCTCGAGTCTCTT
Source organism: Cystobasidium ongulense (assembly GCA_022835595.1). Classification (NCBI taxonomy): domain Eukaryota; kingdom Fungi; phylum Basidiomycota; class Cystobasidiomycetes; order Cystobasidiales; family Cystobasidiaceae; genus Cystobasidium; species Cystobasidium ongulense. Next base: position 104,605 of record BQUP01000013.1, on the reverse strand, counting down.
TCGTGGACACCCTCCTCTGATACAGGGCTTCAACACGTAAGCATACTTCTTCCTAGCATCTTGGGAGGTCTATGACCCTGATGCGCTTGGTTCTGTAGCTTTCTACCACCTGGCTACAAAATCGATTGCGCTTTTGACGCGGCCGGAAGAGATATCATCACCATAACTACACCTAGCGGAGTCACAAAGCGAGACGGAGGTGGAGGAGCTCTTCAAACTAGCCCGCGTGCACAGCCAGCTCATCAGCAAGCGGGTCAAGCTGCTGCTGCTGTAAATGCCACTACTGGATCAGCTGGCAAGCCTGGTCAACCTGAACAAGTAGCTCGCCCTGCTGCAGCAAGTCACCCTCCTGCCTCAAGTCTACCTGCAAGTCAGGCAACAGGTGGAGGAGGTATGCCCCAAACTCAAGCTGGCACGATAGCCGCGAACCAAGCAGCAACCATTAGCAAGGGACCTTCGCCATTCAGTGGCGGCATTGCTGGCATAGGTGGTCCTCGGCCAGGCGCTCCACAAGGTCAAATTGGACCTGCTGCAGTTGGCAGCCCAGCCACTGCAGGTAGGCCAGGTCAAGTCCCCTCAGCCTCCCAACCTGGAAGCAATCAAACCCAAATTTTAGGCTATAACCGTGCGGCTGCAAATGCTGCGGCTGCCAACAGACCGCCTGCAGAGTTCAATCATGCTATCAACTTTGTCAACAAGATCAAAACGCGTTTTCATACTAGGCCGAATACGTATAAAGCTTTCCTGGAAATTCTGCAAACTTATCAGAAAGAACAAAAGTCTATTCAAGAGGTATGTTGTTAGCGTATTGTAAATGCTGTTTTTGCCGAACCTCATTGTTTTGTTCTTCGTTTCTGCCAATCCAGGTCTACGCACAAGTGACTGTTCTCTTCCAAGAAGCACCAGACCTGCTCGAAGAGTTCAAGGAGTTCCTGCCTGATCACACCGGATCAACTGGTCTTTCTGGTGCACAAAGCTCAGCTATCGATCAAGCCTCGGCCAGCAACGCCGCTGCATCTGCTCAGAGCGCGACTCAAAGCAGGACAGGTCGTAATACATCTACAACATCTCTTTTTGGCGTGAATGCATCCTCTACTTCACAGCCTCAATTGGGAGGTGTTCCTTCGTATTTGCATAACGCTCAACAACGAGACAGAAGCAAAATTGGTCAGGTAATAGGAGGTACTTCACTTGATGTTGCTGCATCGAGGCGACAAGTGGGCCCGGAGCACCCATCAACTAGTCAATTGCCCGCTCCTCCTGCTCTCGTGCAGGAGAAAGCAACACATGATGACGATGAGTGGCAAGCTCCTGGTAGTGCACGGAAACGAAAACCTACTGCTCCTGCTGTACCAGTTGTGGAGAAGATGAAAGTGAGTACTTAATCGAAAGACCATCCAAATGAATTTTGTTGACATTTTGCCTTGTGCCAGACCAAGCGAAGCAAGTATGCCCCAGAGGATTCTCCCGATGAAGGAGCTATGCCATCGGATGCTGCAAACCGGGGTTATGTGCAAGGCTATCCTGTTATGGTACCGAATGGCGTGCCTGCGCCCGTTCAACCTATCATCCTCCCTCACGCACTGCGCCCTCATGGCCCCAAAACACAACTTCAACCGATGATAAGCAGTGAAGAACTAGGCCTTTTCGATCGGATAAAGAGATATATCGATGATAAAGCTACTTATCAAGAATTCCTCAAATTACTTAATTTATATACCGCTGAAATTATAGATATGCCTACTCTACTTGAAAAAGCTTTCCTTTTCATTGGCGGGAATGATGAGATTTTTGGTTTGTTTAGAGAATTCGTTGGAGAACAAGACGGCTTCGTGGATGGTGAGGAGTGGCCAATTGACAATGCGTAAGTCAAGTACTGCATCATCTAGCTTGCAAATGACTGAGATGAAGCTAAAATTATTCATTCCGGCGCAGACCTGCACTTGAGCGAGAACGTTTCGAGTTGCACAATCTGAAAAGCTATGGACCAAGTTATAGGAAGCTGCCATATCAGGAATCGAAAGGCTTAGCATGCTCAGGAAGGGACGCGTTGTGCTGGAGCGTTCTCAATGATAATTGGGTTGCTTATGCTACTTGGGCTTCTGAAGGATCAGGCGCTCATCGTAAGAACGCCTTCGAGGACGCTCTGGCCTGCAGTGAGCAAGAGGTGAGAATCGGATTTCCCTCTGCTGATCTTACAGCTACTGATGATTATAACTCGACTTGAACAGAGGCATTGGTACGATTATCATCTGGAATCTATCAGGCGTTCTATCGCCGTGCTCGAGCCTATTGTCGCACGAATCAACCTCATGTCCGTCGAGGAGAAGGCTGCTTTTAAGCTCAAAGCGGGTCTGGGTGGAGATTCGTCCAGTTTCTATGAACGAATTATTCGAAAGGTGTATGGAAAGGACCAGGGTTACGAAGCCATCTCGGCACTTTACGATAGTCCAGGCACAGCTGCACCTATTATTTTGAGCCGGATGAAGCAAAAGGACGAAGAATGGCACAGAGCTTTACGGGAGTGGAACAGAGTTTGGAGAGAAGTTGATGCTAAGAATTTCTACAGAAGTATTGATCACCAGGGATTGACATTCAAAACGAACGACAAGAAGACTACAACTTCCAAATACCTCGTTTCCGAAATCGAGACCCTGCGCCGCGAACAGCAACAAAAGCGAGTCTTCCCAGCTCACAAAGCGATCAACCTCGAGCCACTGAGACCAAGACATCAATTCGAAATGCATATTGGCGATGTGGATGTCGTGTTCGATGTTCTCAAGCTTATCTTTTCGTATCTCGACCGTGCAACGACTGCATACGCTGCTAAAGAGCGATTGGCTATTGAAAACACCCTGCGAAGATTTGTTCCTCTCCTCTTCAACATCCCAGAAGCGGACGTAGAAGCCACTTTGGCTCCTGCTATTACATTCGGTGAAGATGGCGATAATGCAGAAACAGACGCTGCTGAAAGCGATGCGGATGACACAGCTGGCGCGAGCGATACTGGCGCCACTAGCGAAGCTAGCGGTCAAAGCACGCCTGCAGCTGGAAAGAAAGGCAAGAAGAGCGTAGCGGATTTGCGGAAGCAGTTGCTGACAAGCGCCATTAACGGTGTGAATGGATCGAATGGCATTGCACAAGATGACGCAACAGTAGACAGCTCAGATACGAAAGGCGAATCGGAGGCAGACAAGGTTCTGCTCGACGAATCTAGCTGGATCTCCGCAAGCCCTGTGCCTTGGCCCGCTGGCGCATCAACTCCACCAAGAGCTCCTCCACACAGTCCATCCAAAATGAAAAGCCGCGCAATGCCGTCTCCCAGAGCTGGCCCTATTCCCGAGTCGGTGAAGACTGCGCTCCAGGATTCCAAGTTGCCACGTTACAATTGCTTTGTATCACAACCTTTCTATTGCTTTGTTCGCCTATTCCACGTGAGTCGGTACAGCTTCTCGGAGATCGTATCGTACTTTGGTACTTTTTCTGACATCGTTCTGTCTGTATAGCTTCTATACCACCGTCTAGCCACTCTCAAAAGCTTAGCGGCTGAAATTGCTGCTAAGGAGCCAGTCGAAGATCGGCTAAACCCCCTAGCTGTCGAACTTGGCTTAGCTGTGCCAATCCCTAACATCGATGAGCCGGGCGTGCGGCGGGGGAAGAACTTTTACGAATTCGCATTGGAATTGTGCGAGCGGTACTTTGATGCAGAGATTGACAGTGCTACTTTTGAAGAAAACCTGCGTTACATGTGGGGCATCAAGGCTTTCCCAGCGTTCACCGTCGACAAGCTCGTTGCTTCGATGATTAAGAATGTGGGTCGTAATGTTGTCTTCTCCTTGCGCGGCATACTGACGTTTGGCGATATAGGCGCATACCATCAACAACGATTCGCGATGCCACGAGCTGATAGACCTGCTAGCCAAGGATCGAGAGGCGGAACGCACGTCGCTTAGGCATCAGATTGCATACAGACATACTGCAGAAAATGTGATTGGCACAGATGAGAACATTTATAGGCTAGAATGGGTAGGTCTGCCGAAGCCTGCCGAGAGGCGGCAGTGAGATGTGTAGCTGAATTTTATTCTATTCTTCGTAGATACCAAGCCAAGATGTTCTCACCATTCAACTCTTGTCTCCGGACGACCTCACAATAGATGATCCGGTCCTGACCGCGGATAAGACCTGGGGGCATTACCTGGAGACCTACACGCTAGGACTGCCAACCGAAGGTTTGCGGTCGGATGTCAGAGGGCCGTTGCTAGACCGCAACCGCGAAGGAAACGCTGAGGCTGCCGCTCGACTACAAGGCAAGAGTGATCTGGCAGTACGCCTCGGCTACGAGAATTTCAAGCTATCGTATGTCAGTCAGACGGAAGAGACATTCTTCAGAGCGACACCTCAAGATAAGTCAGATGTCGAGGAAGCGAACAAAGCGCGGCGAGAGGCTTGGGAGAAATGGTTGGCGGGAAATAATGACACAGCAGATGAAAGTCAAAGCAGAGCGCCAGACACTGCTGAAGGTCATCAGACCCTAGAACCATCAGCAATGGCAGTGGATGTGTAGCTGGTTATTGATTGTATCGCAGCAGTTAGCAGGACCATATATCAGCAATGTACGAATGCCACAGAACGGACCACAGTGCTTCGCTGAAAGGATGCCGCATCAGCAACTGCGCAAGCTTGTTGGCATGTTCAACGGGTATTCCGCCCAGTAGTAACGTGACAGACACTCAAAGTGGGTCAACCTTTGCTTCTGTCAACGCTCGTTCTCCGTGACAAATGGCAGTCTTTCCTCATCGCCGCAATTTGCCTTCTGACTCTCTTTTCCAGCTACTGACCATTTCTGAGACCACAAAATTATCTGGAGTTTCAGAATACTAGGATGGGTTTTATGACAGATCCATTGTGCATAGCTGCTACAGCGGCTTCGTAATCTTCGAGTTTGAACTTTTCGCTAATCTTGTCAACTGGGAATTGCCCTTTATTGTATAGCTCTATCAGACGAGGAATAAACTCTGCAGGGTTTGAATCTCCTTCTACCGTTCCTGACCATGTCTTGCCTTGTCCTATCAGACCATCGATGCTATTGAACAGTGATAGGGAGGAAATGTCAGCTGCGTTGTGCTAATAGGTGATATTGATGCAAGATGCCTCACTCTATTGGGGCATTATGACCCGGACCAGGGGTACCACATGATACAAGGGTGCCTCGCTTGCACATCGAGTGGAAGGCATCGCGCAAGCTAGCTGGCCTTCCAGTGCATTCGACCGCGTACATCGGTCCTTGACCAGAAGAAGTGGCTGCTCGTATGGCCGAGACGAGGTCGGAATTGTTCATTGCGTTTATCGTACGTGTAGCACCGAGAGTTTCTGCCAATGCTAGCCTTGAGTCGTGTATGTCTACGACGATAATTTCCTGAACTCCGCTTGCTAAAGCGGCGAAGAGCGCGCCCATCCCAACAGCTCCCACACCGATGATGAGGAGCGAAGAATTAGGGCTTGGTTTAAGCCTGTTGAAAATGGCTCCTGCCCCCGTCTGCAAGCCGCATCCTAAAGGTGCGAGGGCTGCAAGATCAGCCGTGGGATCCACTTTGACGCAGGATGTTTCTCCAACAAGGGCGAGTCTGGAGAACGAAGATTGGCCGAAGAATCCAGCCCAGACCTGGGTTCCATCACTCTTTAGCTTGCAGCCTGGCGTAGCTTTCTCGTGGCCTTGTCGGATTCGACCAAAGTTGCGCTCAATCCAGGTGTCACAGTACGCTGGTTGATGGCTTTTGCATTGTTGACAGGTTCCGCAGTAGGCAAAGGACAGCAGAACATGGTCGCCCGGTACTAGAGTCTTGACGTCCCCTCCTACTGCCTCGATGATGCCAGCTCCTTCATGTCCAACTGGCACGTGCGGATGCAAGAGGTCAAAGGTACAAGCAAGCGGGGTCTTGTCAAAATGGTGAACGAAGCACCACCAGAAGCGCACACTGGCACCGTCCTACGACAACGGCTACACACTCACTGATGCTTGGGAAGGGACTGGGGAATGCCCCATTCGCAATGTTCAAGTCTGTGGCAGGAAAGAACAACCTCAGCTCGGCGGACGACTTGCTCTTGTTTTTCTTCTCACTCACCCGAATGGCAGATACTACAACACGCACGCAGACAGCATTAACTACAGGTCACTCAGATCGACTCAAGCACGACACTTACCCGCTCGCAACCATTCTCACAAGCACCTCGCTGCCGGAGACCTCGTCCAGCTCGACCTCCTCCAAGCTCGCTTTCCGGCCCACAGCAGGATGTACCAGCGCCTGCGTCTTGATCATGACGATGTCGAGAAGGTAGAGCGAATCGAGGACTGCTACGGGTTGGTGCTCTCTGCTGCGTCACCGACGACTGGTAATTGTCGCCTGTGCTGATTCGCACGCGTCCTATGCAAATCGAGACCGATATCCCTGACTGTTACTCTCAAAGCGCGCAGTCAGTGGGTCTGGTTCTCCTACAACCGCCCTTGTAGTATGTCCTGGATCTAGACCATCTCTCCTGGGCTTTCCGCGCAATTAGCCAGTGGGTTTCGTGCTTCAAAGTCCGTCAGACACGAACAGCGATGGAGGCTGGACACCTTATTGCCGCACCACAGTACGGATGTCTTAGCAGTACCGCCGCGTCTACGCTTCAGGGAAAATCTTCACAGCTATCACCGAAGCTGTCGTGCATGTCATGAGTCCAAGAGAGTGAAGTGGTCTTCACGCAGATAATCCCGTCGAGCTTATCTAAAAAAAAAGTGGAGTTCCTGAACACCTGTCCGCAGGTTTATTTTGGAGCCCCACATTCGTTATGTATAGGCGACACGGGGCCAGGGTAGGTACATTGATGCAAATACATCTCCAACACAGATTGCATCTTGGAAAACACACTTCTCACTCTCGCTCTTGCCTTTGTTCCATATCGCTGACTATGGACAAATCCGAGGTTAAGCTGATGGCGTCGCAGCCTGAGGGCCGCCCTCTCGAATCACATACCCCCCCAGAGAAGGAGTTTGCTACTGAGCATGCAGAAACGTCTGCACCTCAGCTCCAAGGCGATCTCATACATCAAGAGCAGCATGAGGATCTCGAGCCTGTCCTCCACTGGCGGTGGGTCGCATCATATCGCTGGTTCCCTTGTTACTCAGCTCATGAAGGTTGATTTCATCCCATAGTACATTTATGGTCATCTTTGCCTGCGGAATGTCATATCTAGCCCTTGTCTGGACTTTAGTAGTTATCGGCCTGCAAGGCCAATCCATCGCAGCCACCGTCGGTGGCCAATCAGATCTACCATGGATCCAGAACAGCGGTACACTTGTCTCTGTGGTCATCGCACCTCCTCTGTCTAGGATCTCAGATGCAGTAGGGCGAAAGTGGATCGTAGTCGTGAGTCTCACCTCCAGATGTTCGGGCGACGTGGTATAGTCGTCTGAAGAAGCACCCCACATCCATCTTGCTGCATTAGGTTTGCACCCTCGGAGGTGTCTTAGGCAATTGTCTAATTGGCGCTTGCACTTCAATGAACATGGTACGCCTTTCACACTGTCTCCGATGTAGACGACATTCGCTCAGTCTTCCCTTAGGCCATCGCGGGAGGAACCCTATGCGGCTTGCTAGTCGGTATGCAGGGCCCTTACAGCGCTATCGTTAGCGAAGTCACTCCACGTCGCTATAGGGCACTAGCTCAGGGTCTTTTGAACATGTAGGGGGGGATCAGCATGTGATGCAAATGTGACTCACCCGCTCATACTGACGCTACTCTGCACCCAGTGGACCGTCAACTGGTGGTATATTGGCTGCGACTGCATCGCAAAAGGTTGGATCTTTCGCCAAATTTGGCTCCGTAGCAGGATGTGAGCAAAACTCCCTCCTAATGTGTCATTGCTTCATGAGCTTTCTTTTGTTTGCTTACGCGATGGAATTAAACGTGCCTTCCTTCATAACTTTGTAGGGAGAGCCACATTCTATCTGAATGCAGGAATGGTAGCTCTGGCGGCGCTACTTTTGGTAGTATTCTACAATCCGTAAGTCCTGTTCCATAGCTCATGTCAGTCGAACAGTCCACGAGACTATGCTAGAAGCATACTGATGTTTCTTTTTCACCACCAAACAGACCGCCAACCCCTAACCCGGAGAATCGCACCTATACCGCACGCTGGGTGGACTTTGACAAAGTGGGAACATTCTTGTTAACCGCAGCTATCACCCCTCTCACCATTGGCCTAACTTGGTAAGTGTCCACTACTTCACTTACCCATGATGACCTTTTTGACGTTTGATTGCTTAATGTTGCAGGGGAGGCGGTTAGTCTGAGATGCGGACTACAAGTTATGTTACTCTCTTACTTACTGATTCAACTACCTCAAAAAGGTGCTTATCCTTGGAGATCGGCCCATGCCATTGCTCCAGTAAGTAACGAGCCCAATTCGGACTATGCATTCGCCTCTTGCGCCTGGGCTGATCCTTTCGGTACCACAGACTGTAGTGGGCGGTCTGCTCTTGTTCGTTTTCGCTGCGCATCAGATCTGGTTCAAGAAAGATGGACTCTTTCACCACAAGCAGTTTGGTCACCGGAATTTTGCTCTCGCTATCACCGCAAATTTCGTGGAAGGAATTTTCTATTATGTTCTCAATCAATTCATCGGACAACAAGCCGCGACGGTATATGACTCTCGGCCAATGCAATTTGGCCTCTTCTTTGCGATCTTCTTCGCTCCTCAGATCTTTGGTGAGTCGAAGCGCATGATGAGCTACCTCATAATTACTGACTTGCAAGTTTTTGAAGTCTACCCTATTTGTGGCTGGTATACGAAGAGATACAGAGATTGTAAAGGTCCTTTGGTGTATGTCGTGCTTTTCTTTCTCGTTGGCTCTGCTTGACAGGCTAACGTGTCAACATCTGCCTGCAGTGCTGGATACATTCTTTTCGTCGGCGTCATGATTGGTTTCACTCAAACTGGACCGGGTGACACTAGTAGAGCTGGCTTTATGGCTGGTCTCGTGCTCTGCGGAGTTGCGTTCGTTCCAGCAGAAGTCCTCTTGCAAACCGTCGCGCAATTGGCGGTACCACCCGAGCTTATTGGTACCACCGCTTCACTGGGAGCTGCGATCAGGGTAGGTCGACGGTTTCTCACACACTAGGCCCTTGATAAAGCTGATCATCATCGCAATGTGTTCGTGCCTAATTCTCAGTCCCTGGGTGGTGTCATTGGAGTCGCTATAGCAACGAGCATTGTCAACAGCAAGCTTGCTGAGAACTTCCCAAAGTATATTGTGCCAGCAGCAGTGGCGGCAGGTCTTCCGCCAACTTCACTTGCAGCCTTTATGTGAGTAACATCAGATTTCGACTGTAAACGTGCAGCTATGAACGTTGGCTGAATCGTTCTTTCAATCGTGCAGTCCCGCATTAGCTTCTGGTAATTCTGCAGCCCTTGAAGCTGTTCCAGGCGTAACACCTGGAATTATCGCTGCCTCTATTACTCCTCTCAAGGAAGCTTTCGCTCAAAGTTTCAAATACATCTGGATCATGGAAGTTCCTTTCATGGTCTTGGCACTTGTCTGTGTGCTATTCCTCAAATCTACTAAAGAGCAGATGAACTGGATCGTCAATCGACCCGTGGAAGCGATCACATATAAGAAACATTAAGGCTTGTATCAGGGCTCATGTGAATGGAAATGGAGGACCTACTGCAGGTTGTCTGCACGTCTGCACGTCTGTACGTGCGCGCTGTATACTCTGACAGGGTTTATGCGTACGGCTTTGGTCATCATTTGTCATTTATTACTTGTCCTTTGGGGTTGGCGGAATTCAAAGAAATGTAATTTGTGCATGAAGTGTCAGTACTTGCGTACATACCTCGCATAAAGGCTGGCAACGAAAGCTGCTATTATTAGCTATGACATCACTGCGTTGCGCATGCAATGTACAACCTTGAGCAGAGGAAGTGACTGACTTGCATCAATCTGCACAGACAAGATGTTGGCAGTAGGATCAACACATAGGAGGAAATTCGCAGTGAGCGACAGTCGAAGCGCTTGTAACATACCGTCATGTTATGGTGCTTCTATCTTGCAATATCGACTACGCAGCCGTTCCTCAGCTCGTTCGCCGTAGTCGTGCGCGTCCAGCTCGCGTATTGAGACAGCCTAAACATATTGGAAGGCCAGGCGGCAGCTTTGCTTTTCGGCAGCCATAAGGACGAGCTTTGCAAGAAGAAGAAGAAGCAAAAGAAGCGCGGACCGAGCGAAACGACTCTTGCTTCTGTACGACCCGCATCAGCCCAGGGATTCCACAAAGCAGTCCCTAGACGAATACCACAGACTGCACACAGTTACAATGCAGTGACGACCGGTCCGGATCAGTCGTCCGGATCCAGCATCATCTCCCTAGATTCCCAAGCTCGCTTCGTTGCATAGCTACTTCGTCGGTTTCCTGACTGTCAAGTTTGCAGTCAACGGGTATTCCTTCTGGATAGTAAAGCGCTCCAATACATGCTCCTCAAACTTCTGCTTGTCGAAGCCTGGAGCGAGCTGTCCGTCAAAGTGGATAACGAAAGCTGCAACGATCACTCTAAGTTCCAGAAGTGCCAGATGACGGCCTGCAGTGCGCTCGTGTCAGTCGGCCAGTAAAGTTAGAGGTGTTACGCTACTTACCTGCACAGTTGAAGGGGCCAAAGCTAAAAGGGATTAGGCATTTGCTATTAAGATTCTTTTGCGACTGAGGGGAGATCAGACGCTCTGGATTCCATCGCTCTGGATCATCGAAGTATCTCTCGTCATGCATTATAGCTCGGAACGGGATACTGACGAATGCTCCACCAGGTATGGCTTCATTAGCGAGCACCTTGCCTCCGGTTGGCACAATGCGCTGGCTACGGTTTGGCACGATGGTGTTGTATCGAAGTGTTTCGTCAATGACAGCGTTAAGAATGGGAAGACGAGCAAGCTCCTGAATGTCCAGATCTTTCCCTCTGAAGTGTTCGACTTCGTCCTGTAGAGCTTTCATCCATCTGGGCTCCTCTAGCAGGTGCGAGAAGATGAATGACAAGGTCGATGCAGTCGTATCAGAGCCAGCGATAATGATACTGTCCACAGGACATAGCGAGTTAGTCTTCAAGGTTTTGAAATGACCGTGAATGAATAGCTTACGTCCTTATGTCTGCATCCAGCTCAAAGTCGTTCATCGGAGCCATTTCTGCGCCCTTATCTTCGCCGACAAGGTACGAAAAGACGTCCGTTCTGCGCAATCACTGCTCAGTCCGTACTCAACGTGCAATGAGCTTGACACAAAACCCACCTGCCAGTTCCTCGATGTTTGCGATCCATTGTTGTTTGCATGGAGAAGTTGTACATGTTCTCTTGTTCTTTGCCCTGAGAACAAAGTAAACAACGTGTGAATCTCCGTGTCTACTTTGGACATGATACCATGGTGGGGAGCTTACAGCTGGCACTGAGATGTGCAAAATAGGATCGGTCAGCATCATTTGCAAGTAGGAGAGGATTCGCAGGAAGTCTTACGAAGGGTCAAGACTGGCATCACCCATGGTATCTCGCTAAAGATGGCCAAGGCCTTCATAGCACTTTCAATGAAAGTTTGGTAAAAATGTGGCTTGCCAGATTCCAGCATCTATGGGACCACAAAGCATGCTAAGTGACAGCTCCTGCAGTAAGCCTCGCTACAGAACACAGGACTCACGCCAAAGCTCTGTCCAAATCCGAGTTCGCCCACTGCAAGGCATACGTGTGTCACGCATTAGCTCAGCTCGACCACACCTCAAAGACGCACTCGCACTACTGACTTATGTCGAAGGCTACAAAAGTACACCAGTCATCCATTTGAACCATTCCCTTGGTGCTGGCATCTTCCAAACGCTGGATGAACAGGTCGGTGCATTCTTTAACCTGTACTTGATACTCGGAAAGTGCTTTGGGGCTGAAGGCCCTATCCCAGTATTTACGTCTATGCGCGTGCTCTTGTAGTCCGCGAAGAGCGTGCACACTCTGCCCCTTCTTGGCGAAAGAGCCTAGATACCAGGGCCCTGTTGTTGGAATCAAAGAGGTCAGCTACGATTCGCCGCTTGTCTTTGCTGGTGGCGAGACTAGTATCGCAACCTTTTTCCATCTTGCCAGGATAGCCAAGTATTTGGGCGATAGATTCAGCCTCGCGGACAGATAGTTCGTTTGGCCCTAAGTTTGAATAAAAGAAGATATTGTTAGCTGATACAATCGACAACTACCGGAAGTGACGGGAGCTCACCTATTCGGACCACGTCGCCATATCGACGATGCAGCTCGTCGATATGTGCAGGTGCGTGGCCTCCCGCTACATATCTGCTCGTGCTCCTCGTCAATTGTGCTTCAGAAGACAGTAGCTGATTTCAGGGCCTCACTTCATGTAGTATAGTTTGGAGCTGAGTAAAGGCAGCGTTAGGGCCAGCCCATATACTTCGCACAATAGTCTTCGCACTCACAGTGCAGCTAACTTGGGTCCTGGGAATCGACTGAGCCTGTGCAGGACCAGTCTGTAAAAACCGATAGAGGCTAGCAGGGTCGCATTATAGACGATTTCCAGCTTGCCGACTTTGAATATAGCCGCCATCAAGCTATACGAGTGTAACTGAAGTAGCGCCCATGTTCCGAGGAAAGTCGCAAGAGTGTATCCCATGAGAACAAACAAAGCAGGAGGTTCCACGATCTGGCAAGCTACATGCGTGGCCTAAGTCATCCAAATTCGTTAGGCCCCCTTTGCAAAAGGTCATTTTGTCATCAAGTCTTGGAGTAGCCACTTACGAGAGCTGCGAATGCGGCAAGTGTATTCTCGTGATCGAGATAGTCGCCGAGCGGTAACCCAGCGATAGCTTCGGTGGGTAGGTGCATGGCTTGTCAATCGTTTGATACTGGCTAAACAGCCTCCTGTATAGCTTCAAGTTCTGCTTTGGCTCAACCTGATTGATTTGATGTAAGCAGAATCGAATGACCAGAGGTATGCAAGCTCCCAGGATAGGCTGATAATGGAATACGCACAACTGTGGGATCCCCACACCATATCTGAGCTCTAGCGGATTTGGCCACGCAGAAGCCGCACAACCCCGCTGCGGCGCCCCAGATTGTACTACCGCCGCAACAGTCACAGATGTCAGAAGACTTGACAGGGGAGTTCAATGGTCTAGACCATTAGCCCGCCCCGGTACTGTTACGGTGGAGTTCTGTTACAAATTCCCGCTTGCCTGGCTCTGTAGACGGTACGCGATCTGACTCCGAGAGAACGACACATCGACGAGATGCTTCACCATTTCAGCGAAAGTGCTTTAGCTCGCTATACATACCAGTTCCGTATATCTTATCCTGGCAGCTCGAACTCGTTAAGCGTCTGCCTTAGATATGGTCGAAGCCCGCTGCTGGCTCGACGGGGAGTACGTCGAGGGAACTGGTCCTAGCTTTAAACTCCAAGATCCCGCCACTGAGGAGACTGTTGTCGAAGTCCACTGTGCCAGTAGACAGGATGTTGACAAAGCCGTCGCAGCTGGAAAAAGGGCATGGCCAAAATGGTCAAAACAAGGTCCAGAGGTGCGGGCAGCGTGCTTGAATAAGTGGGCAGACTTGTTGGAGGAGAGTGCTGAAGAGCTGGGCAAGGTGTGCTATACCCATTCCACCCATACACGCAATTCCACTCTGACACATGTAATGATGCCAGCTCGAGGGTCGCACCATGGGGCAGGTGCAACGCGAAGCCAAATTGCATGCGGGCATCGCAGCTGGGAAACTACGTTACGCTGCAGGTTTGGCCACAAGTGTAGCTGGCGAGACAACATTACACAACCCCGGGAAGATCTCAATGGTTTTAAGACAGCCATACGGCGTGACCGCCGGAATCATACCTTGGAATGTACCGCTTATCATGTAAGCAATTCTCGGTCGATCGTTACTAGGATCTTCCTAATGTATCTTGTAACTCCAAGGCTTGCAATGAAAGCGGGTCCAGCACTGGCTGCCGGTAATGCGATAATTATCAAGACTTCTGAGAAGGCACCGTTAGCTTGTGCTCTAGCGGCGGGCTTCACAAAAGCAGCAGGATTCCCACCTGGTATAATAAGTGTTTTGACTGGTGCAGGGGAAACGGGCAAATTGCTTGCCGAGCACCAGGAGATCCGCAAGATCAGCTTCACAGGCTCTACCAATACAGGGCGACTTGGTGGGCACTCCGTGTATAAAAGCGGATTCAAGATTCACCTATACTGAAAAACAGCCCCCTTGACAGTTGCTACCGCCGCCGTCAATTCTAATCTCAAGGAGGTCAGCCTCGAGTTAGGAGGAAAATCAGCTTCAATCGTCTTCGAAGATGCCGATTTGGACAAAGCGGCAGCCAGCTTGGCTTTCTCTCTACTTTGGAGTGCGTTGTGCTTTGCTTCATTTTTCCTGTCTGGTCTGATATGGTTTTCCGCATTGAATAGACACCGGCCAGATCTGCATGGCGACGACACGCGTTTACGTTGCAGCAGCTATAGCTGAAACTTTCAGAAAGAAGTATGCCGCAGCTGTAGCTCAATTCCAGCAAGGCCCGCCGTAAGCTATTGGAGAGCTTTTGAGCACTAATCGCCCTCATCGACTGACTTCTCTTGCGAGCAGTTCCGATCCCCAGTCTGGCATCGGGTAAGTTGTCCCAAATTTGCGAGACGCCTGCTTGGAGATATGGATATCAAGAAACTGATAAGTACTGTCACAAGGCCCCTTGCGGATCTTGGTCAAAAGGAACGCGTAGAGAGCTACATCAAGCACGGTCGTGAGGAAAAGGCTCCCTTTTATAATGGTGAATCGGTTTCCGATAAGGTAACGTACTTCCCGACACGAGTATGCACAGCGAGTTGCATGCTGAAAGCTTGTCATTTATTCGTTTGTAGGGTGCTTTCGTGGCTCCCGTGCTGTTCCACGATCTTAGCAAGGACAACAAGCTATGGCAAGAAGAAATCTTCGGTCCGGTTGCTTTGATCGGGACTTTCCACAGCGAAGAGGAGGCCCTGTCACTTGCAAATGGTAGCGATTGTAAGCAATGACCATCTTCACAGAATGTTGTTGGCGGGTCAGCAGAAGCTCATGCATGGCTTTGTCTGGCTATAGATGGTCTGTACGCATCCGTCTGGACCAGGGATATCTCACGTGCCGGACGCGTAGCCCAAGAGCTCGAGGCCGGACACGTCGCAGTGAATGCTGCCTCTCCAACCGGAGGAAATCAGCTACCCCTCACTGGTTGGAAATCGTCTGGTTTCGGAAGCGGCGATGCTGGCTTAGAGGATGTCCTGCACTGGACGCACACGAAAGCCGTAATTATAGATTTGGAGTAATACCAGTAATGCGACGAATCGTACAATTGGCGAGCCCGTGAGAGGGTGCCCCTCATCGCGCCCAATGGTGTGTCTAGCTGTCAAGGATGATTTCGAATGTTGATGCTACTTCAATGATTCGATAAATTGTTGGGAAGGGTCGACTTTGAAGTTTAAAAAGATGTCAATGGCCCTTGTTTTCGCCACTTATGGCCGCTTTCTTGAGTGGTTTGTTCAGCTCTTCCTCGGACCTTTCTTTCCTTTTCTTGGCAGGCGAAGTCTGAAAGAATGCCCCCAATGTAGCCTGACCTTTCTCCTTCTTGTCGACTTTGATTTTCTCGTTAGTCAAAACAGGTGGCAGACCTTCGATTCTTCGTTTTGCATCGTCCAAGAGGAACATCTCGCGCTCTCGTTGGCCTTTGACGGTAGGTATATCCCAATGTCTATGCAAAAGCTCGATGCTATCAGCTGGGTCACCGCCTCTACATCGGATCCGCTCACTTTGCATTGACATTCTTGTGAGCGAGCTTGTATTTGCTGCCTGTGAGGTGAGTCTGTCAAAGCAATGTGGGGAGCCTGAATCAGCATCATACACAACCCCTCTCGGTTCCTCCCCCTGGACACAATACTGACTTCGTAGGTATTTGCATCAATTTCTATACGGGGTAAAAGTTTCAGCCATATGAAACAACATTGTATCCCTCGCTCAACCAGGTCAGATCAGCACTCACTCTTCACATGCTGATGAGCGATGATATACCAGTGATATTCCGTTCCAACCGGAGCTCCAGATCCAGCCGGAGCCTTATGATTTCTGACTTTATTGGTCGCATAATCGATCTCCCACAGATCAGGTTCTTCCTTTGTTTCCTTCCATACACCTGGTTGATAGTTCCAAGTGTGCGAACCTCCAATGGCCATTCCTGAATAGTACTGTCCATTGTGGCTTTTCATTGCATTGTAGCCGCCACCGGAACCCGGCCAACCAGTGCTACTGCCGCCGAGCTTCTTGCCATCGATGTTGGGCGTTTCCTCTTCGTCAAATAGTGCTGGATCCGTGAGTTCGCCATCATATGAACCTGCCTCACTCATAGCTTGCTGTTCCAGATGCTCGTCTTCTTCATTCCCGTTGGCCGGAATTGCCGCCACTTGCTTGCGCGAGCCGTCATCGCTGTCGGTGTCCAGCTCGACCGGATGGTGTGGACTCGAAATGAGCTTCTCAGATGCCTTTCCCTTGGTTGTCTTGAGTTTCGGTGCCATCTTAACGTTCGAAAGAGTTCTCGCGGTTCATAGATGCACTTGCATTTCGCTGGCTTGTCGTGATGGCGATCATCGCTTCGATCAGCTTGGGAGAAGTATAGCGCGTTATTCGATACAGCAGCTGACTCTCATAGCAAAGCGCTGGTTACTATAATCCTCCCTTGATATGGTCCAAGGTCCAGTAGAAGCACATTTCAAATTTTCACAAAACAACACATTCGAACCTTCCGACTCGCACGAGTAGTCGAAACTGGCCGAATTGTGGATGTGCCACGACGTTTCTCCCTTGTGTACCATCAGAAGATCTTGTCCACCATTATCATTATCCTGTATCGCGTCTACTGTACTTATGATGTGTCATTTCGGTCTGCGTATTTTCGACATTCGGGCATACTTTCGGCATTACCAATCTTGCTTTGTTTGCTGTCCTCTAGACTCTCTGCATCCCTTCTTCCTGACGAGTTTTGAAGCACAATCACCGTTTTTGCTGCGGTGAACGTTTACTCAATTCAACAACAGCAGCGCCAGGCGAAGTCGAGCTAACAACAAGAAGCAGTCGATCACGCCATGACCCGGAACCCGCTTGGTGTGCTGGCATCGCCAGCTGAGTGGAGGGCAGCTCTCGATAGCTTGCCTGATCTTACAGCCACTAATGGCAGGATACCTTCGTTCTTCTGTGCGTGTTGCGGCTGTTGAACTGGCCCGTTGGTCCTGCAAAGCCATTAAAGCTGATTTAGGGGCGCTTGGTCTTTGAACCCATCATAACACGACGACCTATAGTCGCACATGGCAGTAAGCGGTCATTTTAGTTGTGCGCTTGCTGTCCGGATTGTACTCTCGCTGATTGCGTTCACTCGTCCACATCTATCCGTGACCAGGTCCAATCCTCTTGTGGCCGCCCGGCGAGCCGAACAGTCGCGAAGGCATGTTCGGGCAGGTCTCTGCTCCGAATGGTCTCCTTGTTCAGTTCCTACACGACTTTGGCAAGACGCTCTTAACAAAGTCAGTTGTGCTCGTCAGTTTAGAGAGATTTGACTGTGTCTAATCAACCTTTTACGGCTCAGGTATAAGCCCAAGGGCATCGTCGTTTTCTCTGCACACTGGGAAACAGACCGTGAACGTCTTGGTGAGAGCACTCCCGACCGTCATATCTAGTCAGCAATATCTCAATTACGGTCATCTCTCACAGTAACGGATTATGGTGACGAAAATCCACTTCTTTACGATGTGAGACCTCTTAAAGCCACCACAGATAGACACCCCAGCTTATGATTGTCTTAATCAGTACTATGGCTTTCCACAATCCCTATATGACCTGAAGTGGAGAAGCAAAGGCTCGAAGCAGCTTTCAGAGCGTGTCGTTCAGGAGTTCAAGAAAGCCGGAATGGCAGCTCGGACTACTGCAGTTGACGAGCCTCGCGGCAGGGATGGTCGAAGAATCAACAAGCCGAAAGTCCAGTCTGGTCTAGATCATGGTGAGAAGTTGAACTGCATTTATCAGATCCCAGGTGTCTGACAGCGATGTGAACATCTCGTAGGAGTGTTTGTCCCGTTTAAAGTCATGTTCCCTGATGATGACGGAGTCTTCGAACTACCTGTTGTGGAAGTTTCCGTCTCTTCTGATCTACGTCCAGAAACAGAGTACGAGATCGGCAAAGCCTTGAAAGCGTTGCGGTACGTTCTGAGTGCCATAGCTATAACTTCGCTGAGTCATGTCTTGGTATTATAGGGATGAAGGTCTGCTCATCTTGTCGGGAGGCCTGACAGTGCATACTTTTGAGGACATCTCTTCATTCAACGAGACCACAGCCAAGCCTGTCAGTTGTCAACGGACCTATCGATATTCTGAAGGTTCTAAAAGCTGACAATCTAATATAGCTGTATCATGAATGGAACCAGAAGATCATCGATGCGGTAAACAAGCAGGGATCGGTATGTGCCTTGACCTTTGTTATCGGCCTATGCACCTTCGACCTGGCTACCGACCTGACTACCTGGTGTACAGACTGAAGAGCGCAAACAAGCTTTAATCGATTTGACGAAGCAACCCGAGTTTAGGCTTGCTCATCCTAGGGAGGCAAGTATTGTATAAAGTGCATTGGAAACGAGACAGTACTCCGTACTGACATGTTTTCGCCATTTAGGAACACTTTGTGCCGCTGTACTGCGCTGCCGGTGCAGGTAAGTGAATTCAGTTGTCTGTCCAGTCGCGTACTTGTCGTCTGATCGGTTGTTTATACACTACGCGGTCGATTTTTCATCACTCAGGCGAGGGCGGTCAACAAAAACTGTTGAGCGGTCTGTATGGAGCAACCACTGTAGCATTCGGATTGTAAAGGTAGACTAGAAGTGGATGTGTAATCAGGTTGTGCGCTTCTGGACCCGCCACTAACTTGCTGACGGCGCCTTAACAGCATTTGCCGACATTGGGCCTAGGCCTTTTTGCAAGCACGTCCACAGAAAATACCGGACAGGTAGGGCGGTTGACAGTCAGCGGACTGCACGCCTAGCACCTCGTCAGGCATACACCGTCCAGCAGCGCGCCGCCTGGGGTCAGCCATACAAGCAGGCAATCCGACAGCCCTAGAAAAAGATCGGGAAGCAGATGCGGCAGACCAGCAGCGAGAGAAGCAGCATCGACGGCCAGAGGTTGTCCGTGTTGAAGGTCCAGCAACTGTAGCTTGTGTGAAGACCTCAATTGATACATCCGGAGAGAGGAAGAGAGTGCACACACGCGGACGAGGCGGCGGCCACTGCTCCATGAGCGCAGCTGTGGAGCGCCCAGGTGGGAGCAAGCTCAGCGTTATAGTGGACAGAACCGTGCATCTAGACAGCGACGACTTCGAACCTGTGACTCCTGCTGCGCGTCGACCTGCGAACGGCTCCAACGGTGCTGGAAGCGACTTGCATACAAGATCACCCAATAATACCAACCTTCTGGACAGGACACCCACGCGGGCGACGGCAGTCGAGCTACAGGAACACCAGCATTGGAGCGTTTACGGAACAGGACATGTAGATACTGCTCCTGCAGGCTCAGGCAATAGCCCCGTCGTCAGACAGGAAGAGTCGAGCGAGAGGGCTGATCTATCTGCGACCGAGCTGCGTCCAGAAGACGCAGTAGATGCAGACGCTTCAGGAATGTCGGCTTCATCCTCGCCAGATGTTGATTACGATAAGCCTCTGATAAACAAGATATCTGCACCTCTGCAGCGCGGCGACAGCACTTCCAGCGATTCCTCCACATCTGGCCTGTCTAGAGCATCATCTTCCAGCTCTGTCTATGCCACACCTTTCCGCATGACACCTATGCGGCCAGTAGGGAACCTATCCCGTCCATCAAGCTATGTCGCATCTCGCGCAGAATCCTACTTCAATCTCGCCCCATCTCGCTATCCCGCACGCGGCGGATACATTTCAGCTCGCTCGAGTTTCAGCGCACCTACAGGCGGCCCAGTCCGCGTTGTCAGCTCATCACTGGCTTCCAATGGTCCCTCTTTGACGAGCAGTATGCTTTCGTCGGTCACTTCCTCCTCCACCGAAAGTTCGCACGCAAGTGGACTTGGTCATCGCTCGCAAGGCTCGACTGCCACAATCGGTCCGCATATGACCTTGCTTCCCAGCATCGATCCTTCGCCAACTGAAGCACCGATAATAGTGTCACCCCCGAGGCACTCTCCTACGAATGTCAAAAACGCACTGCCCGCTATGGGGAACCCACCAGCCTCGCAGGAATCCGCCACCTCGAGTGTCAATGCATCGCGGCCGCCAAGCAGTCCTACGCTAGACTATCTGTCATCGTCGGCCTCCACCCAAGTGCCAGGATTGCTCGGCCGCCCTCTTCGTCCTGTAATGGGATCGCGCAACGCCAGTACTGTCAGCTTGGCAAGCTTAGCACACAAGCGTGTCAACGACTTTGAGCTAGGCGAGGTAATTGGCGAAGGCAGTTACTCCATAGTTCACCTGGCTACCGACAAGACTCCGCCCCATCGACAGTATGCGCTGAAGGTCCTCAACAAGAAACATATCATTAAAGAGCGTAAAGTAAAATACGTCAATGTCGAGAAAGAAACTCTGGCTAGACTTGATCGCCATCCGGGCATCGTCAGGCTGTATTGGACTTTCCACGATGAGCAAAGCTTGTACTTTGTACTGGAACTCGCTCCAAATGGAGAGATTTTAAAATACTTGCAAGAGTACGGGTCTTTTGAGGTGGATGTTGCGCGCTTCTATGCCGCCGAGATCCTGTCTGCTCTGGAATACATGCACAAGAAGGGCGTTATTCACAGAGATCTTAAGCCTGAAAAGTGAGTTGCATTCCTGTCATGCAGACGCTCAAGTGATCAATTCCGGTTGCTGACTTGCCCTTCTCCTTGCAGCATACTGCTCGACTCGCACATGCGGATTAAGATCACAGACTTTGGCACAGCAAAGCTCCTTTCGACATCGCTTACTCCCGAGCAACTGTCCGGTGAGCTACTTTAGGGGTATCGCAACCTTCGATGATCGTATATTGACTTCTAGCTTGATCTGTGCAGATGAGATAAACCAATCCCGCTCCAACTCATTCGTCGGCACCGCACAGTACGTGTGTCCGGAACTCTTGACGTCAAAACCGATACCCGACCCTTCCAGAGATCCAGAAGCAGCGGTGAAAGCATTACCGCCTCCACAAGCAGCAGACTTCTGGGCTTTCGGCTGTGTTCTCTATCAGTTCATTACCGGTCGGACACCTTTTCGAGCCCCAAACGAATACCTCATTTTCCAAAAGATTACGAAACTCGAGTACGAGCTTCCAGACGAATTTCCTGCGGATGCCAAGGGTCTCATCCGCAAGCTACTTGTGCTAGATCCTAATGAGCGTTTAGGGACTGTCAATGGAGTACAAGAAGTGAAGGATCACTCTTTCTTCGCTACTACAAGTTGGGAGACGATCTGGACAGCTGAACCACCGCCATTCAAAACTGGGATTTCTCCTCCCTGCGTCTCGCACAAGCATATTTTAACACTGGAAGAATCCAGCATGGACGATGTGAGCGGCGATGAAGGCGATGCCGAGGAGGACTCTTTGGCTGCAGAAGATGACGCTACGCCAGAAGTCTCAGGACAGAACGTGGACGAGACCCATAAAGTCCCTCGGGCAAGCATAGGCTCGCCTACGATACCATGGTCGCCAGAATCAAGCTATCAGTATAACAGCAATTTTAGCACCGTTCGCGGTCCACATCGCGTCAGTGCGAGCTCAGGACCTCCTGAAGTTGAAAGGCCTTCGAGTCGGAGTACCAACGGCTCTTGGTACCGTGGCGAATCCATGGATCGGTCGAGATCCAGGAGTTCCAGTCAAAGTCGCTGGTCTCGCTTCTTGTCCTTACCCCGCTCGGCGATGCAGAAGATGAAAACTCCCGCTCGCCGGAAATCTATAAGTCGGGTCGATCCGTAAATGGTCCCTTTATTACCATCCTTCCTCCCTTCCTTCCGTCTCGCCTGTTTTCCCGTGCCTTAGCGTACATGAAATCATTGGTCAATACATATGTCTATTCCTCCATGTCCATGACATGTTCTACGAGGCGCCCAATTACTGGGCAACATCTGGAAGCTATTCCAAGCAGTCGTTCCCTCGCAATCATCGCATTGTTTTTCGATTCAACTTCGATTCCTTGGTTGTTGTAGAGTAAGTGTTGTTGATTGGAATAACTGGCATTGCCGATTATATCCCGCACTGGAGTGTATCGTTCACATATCGAGCATTATGTACTATTGTCATTTAATCTTGTGCACTACTTGGTGGCGTATTGTTATGATGGGAATTTGCTTTTGCGACTGACCCTGCAATCGACAGGAACAAGCCTGGATGCATGCGTGACCGGAAAGCAATGTAGTCCAGCTTCCAGCGCTGTTCTTGACCTTGACTTGGGAGACATCCAGTTCTTCATAATCGATCATCCGCTCATTTAGGCGACGTGTTCAAATCGTACAGGTCTATATTGCTCTTATCGCATTTACGCACGAATCCAAACACAACTGTATGTACATTAGTTGCTTCGACAATATCCATATACAGCCTGCTGACCAACCAATTGGCGTTGCCCTTTTGACTATTCAGCCCGGCGCAAACCATCTATGGGACAAGGTAGCTCGCGGTCCAATGGACAACCAGCTCCTGTTCTCAGCAGCTCAAATAGTGACCATGAACGGATCCGCAACAGCACGTCTGTCACTAGTGAGGAAGAGGTTCAGCGAGCAATGCCTACCCCATCGTCAGGGAAAGTGCATTCTGCTCGATTACCAAGAGACCGCTACGACATTCGTGACGGCCATGCTGCCCAAACCCACCCTATCTCGGATGACACAGACGTGCATGACACGAGTATGCAGCAAATGCGCATAGAGGAACACCCGTCCGCCAACCAGCTGTTTGCCTTCGACGCTTCCGCTGGGCGTATGCCAACGCCACCTCCAGTCAGCACTTGTGCAACGCCGACAAGCGCTTATACCCCTGTAGCATCAAGTAGCTCGCTTCCGTCTTTGCAGACCCCTCCATCTTCCTCCTACAACACTTCTCCAGCTATGTCTACCACACTGGGTGACTATGGGAGCGACCAGAATACCGAAATGCGAGATGCTTCTGGAAGCAATGTACCTACTTCAACAGCTGCTAATATTCAGCAAGCGCGCAGTCGGCGTCAGACGCTAGCTGATAAGCTGAGAAATGCGAGGCGTCGTTCATTTCAACGACTGTCATGGGGATTTTCAGGCGGATACGCGGCGACAGAACCTACTACACCGGAAGCTTCGTCCAGCATAGCCGATATGACCGAGGCAAAGCAAGACACATTGGAAGGAGAACATCGCAATCCTGTAGCAGAGGGGAAAGACGTTGAAATGGCTACAGAGATGGCCAGCGAAGCCAGCACACCTCAAGAAAGCGAGAGTCGCGATCCCTGGCGCATCATGACACCACCCCCGGACGAAGATGTCATGTTTGAAGAAAGACAGAGAGCTCGGCGTCTAGTTGAAGAAGCTCTAGCTCAATTACAATCAGAGTTAGCTAGACCTAATTCACCTTATGCCTCCTCGAATCCGACTGCCGCAGCAAATTTAACGAGTCAGAGTGTCCAAGGTCACCTGCAGGATTCTTCCCTTGCGCTATCAACGTCAATGCATAACGATGTAGAGGCCGTATCATCCGACGAAATTTCAGGCACTGGCTTGAATTCGGCAAATGGCCTACAAGTCGATGGCGTTACTCATTCAACAACGTCGGAATCAGCAATGCAGGCTAGCCTGCCAGCTCGACTCTTCGCTCCCCTTCCGCGAAGGAGCGCAAGTAGATCGCCTACTCCGCCTGAGAACAGTACTTCCCGCTCTGGATTACTTCCATCTGCTCTTGGTAGTCTTCTTTCCGATACAACGCCCCTGCCAATTCCCACTGTGCAACCCTCCAACGCCTCAATGGCCCAGGAGAGGAATTCTGAGGCCATGAGCGATCTGATGGTGCCTCGACGCATTTTAGTGCAAGGTATAGTGTCTTCCTCTCCGCCACCCTCGTCGACCCTAGCTTCCCGCCAATCAGCAGCGAGTTCATCAAGATCGTCGGCTTATGGCGAGCCCTCCCGAGGTACTCTTTGGGACGAGCTACCTGGTGCTGGATCTATGGCTCCTCCCACTTGGGAGCGCGCAAGCAATAACGAAGACGGTTCCACACGGTCGCCTCCTACGCCTGGCGAAGACGATGATGATCAGGCTTGGGAGAATGCTGTCTCAGCGGCTTTACTTCAAAGATCGCGAGGAAGAGGTCCTTCTCTTCAACGAGCTGCAGATAATCCGGCAAGAATGTTACGAGATCAGGCTAATTTGATAGGTCGCTTACTTTCTGTGGCGGCAGCCGCTACCGCTGCTACGCTCATTCCCGGTATCACTGTGAATGGCGCACCTGTCACAGGCTTTGGAGAATCTCAAGGAAGCGACTTACTCGGCGGGACAGGCATCCCGCTAGGTGCTGCTCGGCCCCCACCGCGTGCGTCGTCTCCTGCTCCTGCCCCTCGGCCTCGCAGCGATAGTCTAGGTACTTTCCGCACGCCTGGGCGCAATCCGCCAGACCTACCGGATCCAGAAAATACTACAGCTAGCGCACTGTCGGGAGCTCCATCTTCCTCGTCTTCTCCTCCATCTGCAGCGCTGCAAGACATCCTCAGAAACGCTCTAGCGGCAGCTTTTCGTTCCGCAACATCTAGCACCTCTACCAATGAGACCGATGATACCGGCCAGACACTTTCTACATTCGACCAATCTCCGCCGACTTCGGCAAACGCTCGCAACAGCTCGAACACCGCCAGTACATCGGCTTCTACTCAGTCTACATCTCCACAAACATCTCCTCCTCTCGCGAGCACTGGAGATTCGGCGACGCGGCCATCGCCGTCGGGTCGAAGCTTGTCTGATCCCTTCGGGCAAGGCACAGCTTTAGCCATACCTGTTGCTTCTCTACACTCCGAAGTCCCTTATGTGTCGGGGAATCATCATCTACCTGGCAGTTTCGAACGATTCCTCTCAGATTTACAAGCCGAGTAAGCTACTGTTCATCCTGCTACAAGCTGTCTGAATTTCGATCTTGCTGACTGCCCAATCCGTTGTACAGTGTATCAGCCGCTATACTCAGGTCTCGTGAATCTTCTTCGGCTTCTGCTGCCACTTCGGCGAATCCTCAGCAACGCAATAATGCGACAGGTCTGGAGGAGATGCGGCCACTTTTAGACGACATAGATGAGGTGGCAAGCGATACAGATGGCCGACCGAGGGCTGCTAGCGCGGCTTCAGAAGAAGCGGGCGTCCCATCTGCCGATGCTCCCCAGACAGCGACTGGACGTCAAGCGTTCAGCTTCTTCCGGTCGTACCGTTTTTCCCCTGTCCCACTTTCCGGAGCAGGGGTTAATGGGACTGTAGGCACTGGGGTTCAGAATCTGGCTTCCACGCCGGCGCAAGCCACTTCAGACACTCGAAGTAGTATTCCTTCAGATGACGTCGTTATGGACAGTGCGGAACAAGCCAGTTCGACAGCAGTACCCTCAGCAGCGTCTTCCATGCCTCCACTGCAAGCAGAACACTCTTCAACGACGGAAGAGCAACAAGAAGCATCCACTGCTCCAGCTGTCGATGCCCAAGCTGCATCGTTACCTTCTCGACAAGTCGTTCCGATGTTACTAGTTGGCGTCCGTAGTGCGTCTTTAATTGGTTTCAATGGTCCGGAAAGCAACGCGACGGCGACAACCTCGGATTCCACGATGTCTGGTACCTCATCGACCGTGCCACACGCGCAACAAGATATATCAGCCGGCACCGAGAGCACTGCCCACAACGCTACCGCTGGCAGCAACCGCGCAGGCAGCGGTCGAGAAACGGGGGGCTTTGTACTTTGGATCTTAGGAGGTTTATATCCCGCAAATCATCCGATTGTCATTGCGCCTTCTCTACTAGGGGACGATGCAATGTCATATGATGAGCTTCTGCGCCTGGCCGAAGTCCTAGGAAACGTCAAGCCACCGACTGTGACGAGCGAGGAGATCACGAAGAGCGATCTGAAGGTAGTCAAATCGAACACATTGGCCGAGCTGCATAGCATCGGCGATATCCGGGAAATTACTTTGGAGCGATGCTTAGGTGGGTAGTCACTTTTGAGTCTGTCTGCTTGCGTCTTAAACTTCAGCTAACAATGTCTTTGCGTGCAGTCTGCCTCGAAGACTACGAGGACGAGGAAGATGTTAGGATTCTCAACTGTCGACACTGCTTTCATCAAGCCTGTGTCGACACTTGGCTTTCTACGGGCGCCAATACATGCCCTGCATGCAGGACTATCGGTGTTCCGAAAGATGCAAGTCCACCGCTTGCGGAAGCGTTGCAGCCCGCTGCTGCCTGAACAGATCCATCGTGGCCCATTCTACATTCCAGCGGTAGACGACACCGCTTAGTGTACTATCTTAAATGTCTTCTTCGTTCAGCAAAGCAAACTTCTGAATACCGTACAGCAATTCACCACCTGTAGCTGCTATACTGCATGTAAACAATAATATCCGCGCAATTTAGCTAGATGTTGGCGCGGAGACAGACGGCTTTGCGTGTTCCCTTTTGACGATGCTACGTCCTGCAGAACTGCTTGACCATTTCAAGCGGCTCTGATTAGCCCGCTTATTGAAATCCGCCACTGACGGGGGCGCGCCTCCGCCGAAACGCCCGCCTAGCTATGTTCGCACAATGCCGACGAGACTCTTTTGATCCTGCTTGCACCGGCTTGGATAAGTGCAACAGCAAGAGCAGTATTGGAAGAACAGCACAACAATGAGTGCATCCAGCAGCAGTGATGCTTCAACCAGCAAGCTTTCCATAGACTCGCCCGCCAGGATAGCAAAGCCGGTTCCAGCGCCGGTCCCCGTACAAGCACGCCTGTCAACACCTGGTCAGTCAGTCCGTTCTGTGCAAGAGCCTGTTAGCATGCCATACACTCTTCCACCCACAAGCCCAAAGGCAAAGAGTCCCGCTTCTTGGGCAGCCATGCTCCAGCAGCTCTACTTGATGCGCAACGTCTACTCTGGCTGGGCGTGACAGTCCGCCAACTTGCTGTAGAACATCACAAAGGACATGGCCAGATTACTAGACTCTCCTCAGCCTGTCTTCAGGCAGACAGACTTGATCTGCCATCTCCGCTGTTACCTTTTGCTTCCCGGCTCTTTCACCACACTTTCCATATCCGCGTGACATATTGGAAAGCCCGATCAACCATTCGCATACACGAGAATACTTACTGACGCATCTTCATACAACCACCTTTTTCTTCCAACTTCCGCATATGACAGAAAGCTTCATACTAGGAGGTCTAGCAGCATGTGGCTCTGTGACCGTGACGAACCCAATGGAGGTGAGCAAGCCAGTTTCGGCCGATTTGTCTGGCTTGTTGCTGAGTACAGCCTGATTGAACGACATCTGATTGTACTTCTCCGAGTCAGGTCGCGAAAACACGGTTACAGCTTGACGGTGAACTCCAATCGCGAGCGGCGGCGCATGGCTCGGCACCTTACAAAAAAGTGTATAATAACGCATTCGATGCTCTAAAGAAGACATGGCAATCCGAAGGCGTAAAGGGTAAGTGTTGTCTTTCGAGCTGTACTGAATGCTGGTTCTGTGCTGAAACGGACACACCCGTCAACTTCCGGCCTCCTCTAGGCATTCAGCGTGGACTCTTTCCAGCATACGCATATCAGATCTTCCTGAACGGTTCACGGTTGGGGTTATACGAACCATTCCGGCGGAATCTGAATCGGGTTTTGGGGAGGAAATCGGATTCGCAAAGCATAGCAGTGAATCTGTCAAGTGGAGCAGCGTCTGGAATAGTAGGAGCTATCCTAGGAAATCCATTATTCTTGGTGAAAGCGAGAATACAAGCTTATTCGCCTTCACACCCTGTTGGAGCGCAACATGCCTACAAAGGTGGATTTGATGCGCTTAGTAGTATCTTTAAAGCTGAGGGAGTGAGAGGCTTGTGGAGAGGTGTGGATGCAGCTATGCTTCGTACCGCAATGGGCAGTAGCGTGAGCTATTCGCGACCTTCTGAGGTATACTTCACTTTTCACTTCACTTTTCACTCACATTCCTTCTTCTGTCCAATCGTAGGTACAATTGCCAGCATATAATCTTGCGAAATCTTATATCGCACATTGGGATCTACTTCCTGCAAATAGCATATGGACATATTTGGCAGCATCGACATTCAGTGGTGCCTGTGTCTGCGTAGTCATGCAACCGGCAGATACAGCGCTCACGCGCATGTACAATCAATCCCCGAATGCGCTGGGACCAGATGGAAAGGTGCGGGGTTTGCTGTACAAGAACCCCATTGATTGCTTGTATAAGACCTTCAAGACGGAAGGTGTGATGGGTTGGTACAAGGGTTCAACGGCGCATTTGCTGAGAATAGCACCGCATACCGTACGTGATCCCATCTTTTATCGGGATGTCTATCAGTGCTGTCTCAACCTAATGCTGGTTCTTTTCTTTATCAGGTTCTCACGCTAGTCTTCAATGAGCAGTTGACACGGAAATATGCAAACTTTAAAAGCCAACGTCTCGCTGGCAAGAGCGATAATATCTCGTGAATGAGCTCTTCGTAGATAGACAGACGGGTTGAAGCAGTCTTGTAATTAGCTAAGGATTAGAATATAACGAGATGTGTCGTATTGATAAGACTGAACTGACCGTATGAAGGTATTAGTCCTTTCGTGGCACCCGCTTTACGTCGCATCAACTTCGAAGAAACGTCAGCGGTCGTCAGAGCGACGATCATGCCCGCGCTTCCGTCTCGAACTGGCCTTAGGAGGCATGCATGAATGCCCAGCAATCAGTGTCAGAGTTGGCTTTTCGACAGATGGCAAGACCAGTGCCGCTCTTCAACATTCGGCCTTGCTATTTGTTCGCATCATATTTTTGCTGCTTGATTGAATGCAATTTTGCTAGAGAGGTTTGTTTTCAAATCAAGCAGACTTGTCGCTGGCGGGCGGGCAGGAGAGTTTCATTGTGCCCAGAAGCAGAAGTATGGCGGCCGAGTCGACTGAAGGCTGTACTGGTGTGGGCTAGATTGCACAAGCGAGTGAGTGATGAGACGTGTGCTCAGGAAGAGAAAGCCAGCAGGGTGTCTGCGCATGCATTCTATATTGACTGTAGGCGAAGTCGCTGTTCGGTATTCGTCGAGACAAAGTGTGGTTGGGGGGGTGGTGTGCGCATCTACTACTGCTGTCACTGTCTGTGAGACGACCATGCAATCTTATCTTATCACATCCTATTCGCTTCCTAAGTGCTCTTCTCCCATGACTTGATGAGCTTTTCGAGGTCGAATTTAGGATCTTCTGGGTCGGTTATGACTGTGGGCAGGCCGGGACGAGCAAGGAGGAAGGGTCAGTATGAGCTGTCGGTTGTGAGGAGTATACTCGAGCCGTCCAAACAGCCAATATACCATGGCACAAGACACGGCAGAGGACGCTGTACGCGTGCCAGAGCTATGCATGCCTGGAAAGCTCGCTGAAGGAAAGAGGCAAGAGCAAGGCAAGACTTACGACTGTCACCGCCAACAAGACCGCCCGTCGCAGAGCTAGCCAACTGTCTGAGCGTAGAAGACGTTGATGATTTATTCTTCTCTGCATATTCCTTCTTTGCTTGCTCTATCCAAGATTCTTTCTGTTTGATAGCAGCATTTGCTTTTTTAACTTCTGCCTCTTTCGACAGAGTTCGGTTGTGGACGAATCCGTAGACTATGCCAGAGAGGAGCGCGGTGTACCGCACGACCTGTTTGGATTGCAGTGGTGGCCAGTGTTGCGAGGAGATTGTGGTCGTCGTCGTCGTAGAATAGTCCACACAGCGTTCCGATGCCGCCAGATTGAGGTTGATTGGGCGATGAGAGGTGGTTGGAGGGCGTGCAATGGAGCACCGTCAGCATGGAGGCTCGATGCAAGCTATCAGCCCAGCTGCACCACTCACGTTCAGTGTCGACATGCTTGCTGTGCTGTCCTCGAAGTCGGGATGGGTGCTGAAGTGAAATCAAGCCAAGCTGCCCGCGCGCTGCTTGCCTCCCGCCGCACTCGCTGAGAAGTGCAGGCGACGGGAAGAGGCGGGAATGCAGCAGCAGCACAGACAAGCACGCCGGTCAGCCGAGTGGAGTGCCGACAACCAGAGCGGACCAGCTGCCCAGGCTGCGTCTCCTTCGAAAGCCTGGGAGCATGCGAGCTGAGCTTGCTCTGCCCTTGTCAGTCCGACCTTCAGCAAATCTATCGAGACATGAGCGAGAGGGCTGCGTCAGTCAGCAGGCAATACAGACAACACATTCTCCCAATGGTGGTTCAATTGGTTTATTGCTTCAGGATATATATCGGGAAGGCCGTCTATCTGGCGTGAAGACGGTCTACTGATGTTCTGGTTATATGGAGCAGATAGAGATAAAAGCTAGTGAAAATTCCTTTAAATTTAAGAATAACTGCTAATTGGTACTTATCAGGCTAGGCTCTGCAGGCACCAAATGCTACATGTTGCACATAATACGCATAGAAGCACGTAAACAAAAATAGAGAAAGAGAAATTGCCCTGCTCAGTTAGAAGGGAGCCTTGCCAATGCGCAGATTTGACTAGATGTTGTTGGAGGTGGAGCTTCCTTGTTGAACGGAAAGTCTGGTTCCTGCGATGGTGTAAGAAGTTGCATGAAAGCAGGGTATGGTTATTGTCCATTGTTCGTTCATAATGGCTTGTTTGGTGTCCATAAAGACATGTGGACTCGAATGCTTCAAGAAGAAACACCTTCGCTGAGCTGGGAAAGATCGCAAAGGCAGACTCCTACGAGAGGCTTGATTTTTGACCGCTAGTTGTCCCTCCCTATCGCGATGCGCCAACGCGGTTGTGCTGTTCGAGTCGCACTTCCGTGCGTTGCCGTTCGCTGTACATCGCTGTTCGTCACGCTTTCAAATTGACTGTGACTAACAGGTACTACTATTTCCGTAGGAGGAGAGCTGTCGTGCTTCTCTGGTGAAGAGGAAGAGTATATTGTTGAAAAGAAAGGTCATTATCCGGGGATTAAGGTCGATAGGAGGAGATGGCGTATAGACAGAAGAAGTATGAGGGTTCATTGTTTGCGAAGGTAGGAGTTGTTGAGAGTGTTAAGTTTGGTTGATAGAATTAATGAATGTTGAGATTCCTTTTTGTTGGTTTGTTCGTTTTCAATTCATATGGAAATGATTTTGTGCAAGCTTTTCAAGTCCAAAGGTGCAGCTGCTCTGCGTGAAAGATCATAACGAGGAGAGGTTTATACGAAATCCCACTCATCCTTCGCACCACCTTGCAAATGTTCCGCTCTGCTTTGCGAGTTGGCATCATAGAATGGCTTTTCTCCGATAGAGACGCATCTATCTCCTACTCTCTTGGCCTTTCCAAAGTCGAATATGCCGGAATGCTGAGATGATCTGTTGTCCCATAGAGCTACAGGTACGTCGATCGCAAAAAAACGAATATTTAGTCAGCTTCTATGTCTGCATGCACATGCGGTGATTATAAGCTAAAGGGTGAAAAGGCTTACCGATATCATCGACGCTCCACCTGAAACGAGCTTGGAAATCGAAGCTCTCGGCGACAAGTCTGAACAGATAAGCGAGCATAGCATCCGATTCATCGATGCTCAATTCGTTGATGCGTTTAGTAAATGATCGGTTGACAAAGAGTGCTTTGTAGCCTGTTACAGGATTCGTGCGGATGATAGGATGGCTGGTTTGTAGTCGGTCGCCAACATTCTCTGGGTGACCTCTTTCTTTAGAGTAAAGTGGGAAGCCGAATCTGTGGCAGTTGAAAAAAGGCAAGTCAGTGATGGGTGCTTCAATAGGTAAAAGTTGTGGGGTGAAGGAGAAACCTACCTGGCGCTCTGCTCTCTGAAATCTTCAGCATCATGAACAGCAGTCATGCCTTCTAGGAATTTCTTCATAGCAGGTGATAGAGCATCGTATGCCGAGTACATGGAAGACCACATGGTATCACCTCCAATTCTGGGGATGGTTCGGAGCTGTAGCATGGAGTAGTCTGCTGGTACAGGCTCGAAAGAGATATCAGTGTGCTAGAAAGATAACGTTGAGAGGGGGAGTCAGCGAGATTGCGAGATTGCGACTTGGGAAGCTAAAGATCCTTGAGTTCGTGGGGATCTAAGGGGTTGTCAGATCTGAGGACTCGAAAGCCCTTGGGACCTAAAGAACCAAGCTCCAACAACCCCCACGAACGCCAAAAGCCTAAGTAAGAGACAATCACTCACCCAGCCAACCGAAGCAAAGTTTGATTTTTCCGACTTGAAGCTAATTTGTCTACCCTGATCATCTGCTTCAGAGTCAATTTTTTCACCTTTAAATTCGCCCAATTCCGAGAATTCTTTAGATAGAGGGTGGATATGTAATTTTGAACTTTGTGGTTTTCCTGATAGTTCACCTAATTTCTTTGCTAGTCTGTTCATTAATTCGGGTGTTAGATTGGGTTGATGTCTGACGAATACGACCCCTCGGTATGAGACTGTACGAATGCCAAGAGGGAAGCGAGAAATAGGATAGATACAGTCAGCTATCATCCTTCTATGTAATATACTTGCAAGTGTGTCGGTTCATTATGTGAATTATCGGAAGATGTTGACAGCACCGGGCAGGACCGGCCGCCACGTGCTCGCGGGAAGACAACATGAAGATTGTCCGACAAGCCGTTCACTTTTTCGACAGGCTTGCTGTTTGCGAGCTGCAGGGCGTCTTTGGCAGACGAGAGCCGGTGCTAATGGCTGAGGTGTGTCATAGTGCCAGTCTAGGTGTTCATTGCCTCTATCCGCCTGTCTGCCTTTCTGCCGCTCGGTCTCGCGTGAAAGACGAGCGAGCGAGCGGGAGATCCAGATCTGGCCTTTTTTGGCGGGCGTGGTGGCATGGGACGAGGCACAGGACGAGGTCGATGTGCTTGACAAGGCACAAGGAACAGAGAGTGTGTGTGTAGAGGGAATAGATCTGGACTCACTCATGACAGCCAACTCTCTCAGCAGCTCATCCGCCTCGGCGTCCCCTTCAGGTCGCTCCAGCAGCTCGGCCAAGTCGAGCTGGCCTTTTTCGAATTCAGTGCCGATGGCAGGCGTGTGGTTGAAGTGGTGGATCCCGCGTCTTTCGAATGCATTGGTGAGGCGTAGAGGGGCTGTGAGTCTGGATGAGGAGGATGAGGCGTTGCTTGAAGCGGCCTTGAGCTTCAGAATGCCATCGCTGGATGACTGTTGTTGGTGCTTTGTTAGAGTCTGGGTCTGCGAGGACTGCAGGTATGCAGGTGAAGGGACCATCTTGACTGTGACTAGAGTGTGGTTGTTGCTAGTGCTGTCCTTGCCTGCTTGCTCTGCTCGTGTCGGAGTTCCTTCAAATGCAATAAAATGCAAGACGCGTGTGATAAGTTGCGGCTTTGTGGTGCGATCGCTGAAGGTGCAAGATAGTCCGACCAAGTATACCGATAGGCGTGAAGACTGAGTGAGGGAGAAAGCAAGAGCGATAGCTCAAGGTGTCAGTCTCCCCGTCATCGCCAGTCCAACATTGTCCCGCTCACTCACCTCTTCTCTCGAGGGTGTGCTCGATGAATAATGCGTGGAAGACGGTGTGGATTATGGCGCCTCCACGGGATGGATTATGATTGCCTTGACTTCTGTCTGTCTCTGGCTGAGAATGAGACACGCGGGTACGTGATTGAAAGCCGTGTATGATGCCGAATAGCAAGCAACTACTGTTCTTCTCGCTGCTTTGGATCGTGTGAAGAGCTCTTGTGCCTGTCAGCTAGTATCACTCGGGGTATGGATACGGTATAGGAAAGAGTAAAGACAAGCAAGATGGGCAAAGAGTGGGCAGCGATGGATTGCAAATGACGATGCGCGTCCTCTGATGCTGACTGCTGACTGTGTGTCGTGCTCGCTCACTCGTCCACGATTTGATGGCCATGGATGGCTGTCGTCGTCGCCTTGATTGCACCTTCGCTCCAGCTTTGCACGCCATTTTGGAGCTGGGGCAATCGACCCGTCCACACTCCCCGCGCGGAGGACAGAATGGAGCCACGGGGCAGATAGGGTGGGTCACATTTAGTGGCCAGTAGTCACTAGTATCGTCACTGGATAGTGGATACCTTCTGTTGCCATATTATTATTAGCCTGCGATGGAATGTCCGCGCAAGCTGGAAGTGTGTGAGGTTTCGCCACCATGCATATGAGTAATTTGGTTTGCATGGCTATGAGCATGATGGGAGTACATAGCAAGGCTGTCTGTTAGTCGATTATGGCAAGAAGAGCGTTGGCATGTCCGGTTGCTTGAGTCGCATCTAGATCAAGTCTCTAAGTTACGGCATATAGCTGTATACAATATACGTGTTCAAGAAAAAAGCATGTTCTCGTTTCACACAGGGCATACCATACGCCTGCTCAGCTCATGTCAATCGAGCCATCTGACTACGTTCTAGCAGTTGCAGGCTGTACTGCGAGAACAATCCGCGCGGCATTCCGGACGTTACGATATTTTGTGACTCTTCACTACATGCTTTCTCAATTTCTGCAGACTTTCCTGGCTTTCCGTAAAGATTTCGGACAGCCTCCCTCGAATGCGACTAAGTCGCTTCGCGCGATGACGACAGTGGCTGTATGCGAAAACGTATTAATGTGAACGGTGTACAGATCGGCGTAGGACATAATCCACAGGCTCAGAACTGCTGAGGTTTCTCAGTTTTCTCCGATGCCGGTTTAATATGCTGTACTTGAAAGGGTGTGAAGGGCTAGGCTTAAGGGGCCATTTTAGGCCATATGTCGATGATGCCAGGCGGATTTCCACCTCTGTGTCCTGTTCGCAAGCTAGAATCAGAACGTAAGGCTAGTACAGAAGGAATCGAGATAGACGTACCAACGCCTCCTTGCCTATTGGACCATCCTCCGTACCCATCGTACATTTCGCACATCCACTTGTGGCAGTTCAAGAGTATATGGAGATTCTTGGATCGCGTGCCGTCTTCCTGTGGGTCTACTCGCTACGCATTTACCTGCATTCGACACACAGACCACAGATGCAATGTCAGCGAGGCGACAGAAGACGGCAGTGTAAACACTGCACCATTAAGGTTACAGATGAAATAGTGAAGCTTACCTTCAATTCCGTCTTGGACCAGTCGAGCTTCTCCGTGCAGAAGGCAGTCTGTTCAGTCGTCGCAGATGACGGCACGAATTATTGGCACGAAGGATAGATCAGCATTGCCTTTCCCTCTCTCCTAACAACATCCTTTTTCGTTCTGCGAGTCCGCTTGGGCTTTCGCCTATTTTACGGTGGCCGGCAATCTTTCCTAATTTAATATTTTCAAAAACCAAAGTTGGAGATTGGTTCCTCCCTTTCTTGTTTGGGAGCCGTTTGGGACGATGCAAGGTTGCTTCGACAGCGCGATTCTCCCTGGATTAAAGTTACTCGTGTCAAGGTAGTTTGCTGGTTGGAAGAAGAGCATACAGTCGCTTGATTGCGGTGTGACGTTGGCTTTGGCAGGCGGCAAGATCGAGCCTGCAGCATTGAAGGTCGACGTCGCTCTTTGACAGTGTTCCACGTTCAAGCGGCCCGTCCCCTCAGAGGTCAAGAGACATCAAATAATGCATGTCAGGAACGCGTGGGAGGAACAGGCACTCTTCTGGATCATCCTGGATGAGGTCTCGCGAGATTAAGCTTCAGGGCATATAGTACCGGTACCACAGAAGTGTGCGAAAGTGCGTGGCCAAGTGTGAGATCCACTATTACTACAGAAACACGTACAACAGCTTTAAACTACGTGTGTATCATATCTAGGATCTAATGAGCCCTTCACTCTTCCTGCTTGGCCTTCTTGGCCGGTGGAGCTGATGGTCCTGCAGAATCGGTTACAGGAATCGAAATAGAGGTGCCCTTCCGTGCTGGTGAAGCTTGTCTTTCTCTCTTATCAGGAGAAGCGCCGTTCTCATCATCTCGACCACGCTTTCTGAAGTTCTCGCGGTTTCTGTCATCTGGACGGCCGTCTCTGCCTCCATCTCTGTCTCTGCCGCCTCCACGACCACCTCTGCCTCGACCTCCACCACGTCCTCCTCGACCGCGGCCGCCTCCTCGGTTATCTCGACCTCCGCGTCTATCATCCCTTCGGTCGTTGCCATCGCGGCTGTTGCCGGACTTGGCATCTGCGAGTGCAATTGATGCACGTTTGTTGGCGCGCTCAAGGTGGAATGTCTTCTCCTCGTCACCCTCGATAGGCGTCCATGTGCATGCAACCTTGCTTTCATCCCCACCAATCTTCAACTCAGTATCTCTGATCTTCTGTAGTGCTTCTTCCGATACAGGCTCTTTGAAGAAGACAATTCCGGTGGAACTGCCCTTTTCGTGATCGACAAAGGCGGCAGCGTGAACCGTTTGTAAAGCTTGCTTGAGGTGGTATGGGTTGAACTCATCACTTCCTTCAGTGATCTCAAATTTGAGGATCTTGCCCGAAGTATAGGTAAGGTCTTCAGGGGTTTTCAACTTGCCAGTTTCCGAATCAACCTCCATCTCTTTACCCTCAACGTATACTGTGACTTTGGTAGGAGCCTTTGGCTGTCCAGATTGCGCATAATCTTTGAAAGCATTGAATGGACGCTTGTTTGTTGATGACTGTGCGTTGTTCTGTCGTCCTGTAGCATACTGAGGAGCGATACCCTTCTCCTTTGCCTTCATGTCAATATATGCTTTCTTAAACATGACCTCGACAGGCTCCTTTTCGCCTTTGTAGGTTGGCTTAGGATCCATCTCGACTAGAGCCTTTGCGGATTCAAGAGTGGCGTATTCGACGAAGACTGACTGCTTAAACTTTTTCTGATCATCCCTTCTCATTCTGACAGCATTGACTTTACCGATGCTGAGTGATTCGAACCATTTCTCTAGATCCTTCTGTAGCTGCGAAGAAACATACTGGCCACGTCCTTCACGTCTGTCGCCGCTATCACTCTTCTGCTCCTCTTCAGGGAATCCCTTGACATAGACGCTTCGGTCCATTTGGTCTGTCTTGCCGGGCTCACGAAGAGGCTGCTTGCGGCGAATGTCATTACCATCGGAAGAGATTTCGATGTTGGCGTTCTCGTCTGATGATGGGTATGCAGCTCGCAGAGCGTTTACGATTGCAAATTCGCTGATAGTGGCGGATCGCGAAGAGCGAGCGATAATTTCTTGCATGCGCTTGAAGGAGAGAACAGTGGAGAGTGCAACCCAGCCGGTTCCCATAGGAGCGTTGGGGTCTTTGTTACCTTCCTGGGCTCGGTGGAACAGGAACTGTAGATTTAGATGCGATCAGCAGGCGATTCCACAACCTCGGCTTGTGCAGTATGGCTCACTTTGTCGTAGGGCAGATTGGAATCAGAGAAGTAGAATGAAACTGAAAGATAACAAAGATTAGCTTTGATGCAAGAACGAATTTCCTTCGCTTGATAGGGACCTACTCTGCTTGACTGCATCCTGAACTACCTTGTCTTCGAGGTCGCTGTCGGACAATTTTGTAGCTTCATCGGATTGGGTAGAAGCTGTCTTCTCGGGTGCAGATGACGAAGCTTCGACGTTTTCGGTCTTGACTTCTTCAGTGCCGTTGGCAGCAGCGGGCACTACCTCTAAAGCAGCCTCTTGTGTTTTAGCATTGTCCATTTCGTTTGCAGCTGGCTCGACAGGTAGCGCACCTGGCTTTGTTTCTTCGGCTGACATGGCGTATGGACAGTCGTATCAGTGCTTCTGAATGACTGTAGGCTGACGCGAAGCGACTGGGATTTGGAGAGTGTCTAACCAGACCCGAGTTAGACGAGGCTCGAAATTTTGGCCTTGCAGGAAGAACGTGATCGAGAAGTGAAGCAAGCAAGCACAACGCGCGGTGGTGCGCAGAGAGTCTGGGATGGCGTTGTCTTGCACAGATGTATAGGAGAGAAGGTTTGGAATACGTTGCGATTTTACAGGCGCGGATGAGAGGTAGATCATGCAACACGGCAATGTGGCAAACATGGGTGGTCATTAGGGCGGTACTTTCGAAGCGTATTGCTGCATCAGGTCAACACTGACTGGCTCATATATGTCCGCTAACGGTGTTTCCAAGGCGCCAGATGCCTCGACATCATCGCTTACGGCGGCAGAAGCGCACATACAACGCACGCTCGACCTGCTAGCCTTTGAGAGGGATACCGACCTTGCGCAGACATCCCTGCTGGTGTCCAAGTGCTCTCCCAGGCTCCTAGAATCGCGTGGCTTGGCCATCCTCAATCTCCAAGCCTCCAATGTGTCCATCGGACTAGGCGGTAAAACGCTCGTGGAGCTCGAAAGATGGATGAAAGGTCCGCTTCCCAGTCATGGCTTTCGCAATGGTGACACGTGCGAGATGCTTTCCGGCACCAGCGATGCCAGCAAGCCGAACAAGAAGGCCAAAGGCAAAGAAAAGGAAGATGCAAGCTCTACTTCCGGCTCGGGTCTTCAGGGTGTCGTCTATCGCGTCCAGGAAGATAAGATTATCATCGCCGTAGATCAGGGCAAGGATAGAGAAGACAAAGACTTTGAAATACCAGAGAAATGCAGATTGTAGGTAGCCTGTAGATCTTATTGACGTCCTTTCTCCCCACCTACGAAATACTGAAGCCATGTATAACCAGGCAAAAGCTTGCAAATACCACCACCTACGACCGAATGGAGAAGACGCTCAAACAATTGCTCAGGATGGCCTCACCTACTTCTCCTACACCTTCGGAGCTGGTCCAAGTACTACTTGGTTCGCAACGGCCAAGCTTCCATACTCTGGATGGTACCAAGCTTGCCGAATTGACATATTATGATGACGGCTTGAACGCGTCACAGCGCGATGCAGTCAGATTTGCAGTGTACGAAGCCGATAATATCGCTCTCATACACGGACCGCCCGGAACAGGCAAGACATCGACGCTGATAGAGTGCATAAGACACCTCGTAGCGCAAGATAAGCGGGTGTTGGTTTGTGCGGCTAGTAATCTGGCCGTTGACAACGTTCTGGAGCGACTTTCAAATCATCTTCCGCGAAATACCTTGTCTCGCCTTGGCCACCCAGCTCGCATACTTGCCAGTCTTTCGCAAAGCACTCTCGATTATCAGACGATGCATTCAGATGCGGGACAAATAGCCAAAGAGCTCAAGGCTGAGATTGAGGAGTGGACGAGGAAGTTGACGAGTGGTAAGCTACGAGGCAAAGAGAGGAGAGAAGGATGGGGCGAAGTACGCGACTTGCGGAAGGAATACCGCAAGCGCGAAGGAGCTGTTGCAACAGGAGTCCTCAATCAGGCGAAAGTCGTCTTGGCGACATGTCACGGGTGAGTTTATTATTTGGTTCTTTTCTCAACTTGTCTACTCTACTGAACTTCAATATAGCGCTGGATCACGTCAATTGTATAATATGGATTTCGACTGCGTTATCATTGACGAAGCTGCTCAAGCCCTGGAGGCTGTTTGCTGGATACCTATTCTCAAGTCTAGGAAGAAGCTGATCTTAGCTGGTGATCACCTTCAATTGCCACCTACCATCAAGAGCTCCAATGAAGAGCTTCCACCCACTTTGAAGAAGGACAAGAAAGCATCGCCTCAGACCCTAGAAGTCACGCTCTTTGACAGGTTGCTGGCAGCATATGGGAAAGAAGTCAAGCGTTTACTTAATGTACAATATCGAATGCACGAGAAGGTGGGGAGCCTTTGACTATTCGAAGTAGATATTGTCACTGACTTTATACACTATCAAGATAATGCTTTTCCCGTCAAAGGAACTATACGACGCTAAACTTGTTGCGGACGAAAGCGTAGCGACCCGCACACTTGCCGAATTGTCTGAACTCGCCGCAACTGGCGACTCCCCTGAAGATGATGGGCTGCTTACAGAACCCGTAGTTTTCTATGACACAGCTGGTTCTGCTATGTATGAGCGAGCAGAGGATACAGACTCGGACAAGTCGCTTCGCACGGTGGACGGCGAGAGCAAAAGCAATGAAAATGAAGCAGATATAGTCATGAAGTTCATTGAAGATCTGGTGGGTCTAAAACATACAGCGGCAATTCAAAATTCTGAGAGGCTCCAGACTAACGCACTTGCTTGATTCGGACAGGTATCGGCGGGTGTACCACCTTCTTGTATCGCCGTTATCTCCCCTTACAATGCACAAGTTGCTCTGCTTTCATCGCTCATCCGGGAGAAATATCCTCAAGACCCTCTACTCAGCGAAAAGACGCTAGTCATCGAGTGCGGTTCCGTCGACGGTTTTCAAGGGCGTGAGAAGGAAGTAGTCATTGTCAGTTTGGTGCGAAGCAATGAGAAGAAAGAAGTCGGCTTTCTCAGTGAGAAGAGAAGATTGAACGGTAAGCTTCGTTCAAGGTTTGCAGAGTATTTCGCAATACTGACTGCCTCTTCAGTTGCCATGACGCGAGCCAAACGGTGTCTTTGTATTGTTGGGGATAGTGAAACTGTTGGAAAAGGGAGCAAGTTCCTCAAGCATTGGATGGACTGGTTGGAAGAGAATGCAGATGTCCGCATCGCTGAATAGACGTTTCCAATCTATTTCAATGTAAACCGCAAGCTAGAAAATATATGGCACGTGCCTCCCTGACGCGTTCGACCCAATTTGAGTAGACCTTGTCTTCCTTTGCCTCCTGCCAACCTCAATTCGATGATACTGCTGTAGTCGAATGTTAAGCGCCCAATATGCTTTACGCTAAATCTGACTACATAGAAACGGTTAGTCTACACATTGAAGCTCCAGCAGACCGTCTGTTTACTACGACAAAGTTGCTGAAATGGTGGACTACACTCTTTGCTTCTACAGGACACAGGCAACAAGATCTCCCGTAAATGCACTATTCAAGGTAGTCAGAATATAGTATTGGGAGGAAAGACCATCCTCGAAGCTGGAGTCATTCTACGTGGTGACTTGAGACGTGCGGGCTCTGGCGCCGCAGTCGTGTTGGCCTTGGGCAAATACTGCCGTCTGGGGCAAGGGTGCGTGGTCAGGCCAAGCTACAAGACTTATAAAGGGTATGTCTACCGTTCCCAACGACCCGAGCGCTACTCATGCCATCTCTTGTGGTATCTGCAGAGTATTCAGGTGAGCAGCTCGAGCTCGATCAACCTACTGTTCTACCCGTTACTTACAGCACTTTGCTACCCACCAAAACAGCTACTACCCGATGAAGATAGGCGACTACGTTGCTGTCGGAGACAACACCATCATTGAGGCAGCGTCAATAGGCAATATGGTCCAAATCGGAAAGAACTGCGTGATCGTGCGTATCGACGCTTGATGAAACTGATACTGTGCAAGGCCTTATAGCTGACGTTCACTACTTCACCACGACAGGGCCGCTTCACCATAATCAAGGACTGTGCTGTCATACTAGATGATAGTATCGTAGCACCTGGGACTGTCATACCGTCAATGACTGTCTTTGGGGGTTCGCCCGCAAAACTTGTGGAAGACCTTCCAGAAAGCTATCCCGAAATACTCGAAGCATCTGCACGTAGCTACTATTCTGAATTTAAGCCAGCAGCATAGATAAGGACAAGGTGATTACATTGCATATGACCCAAGATTAGGGAACAACACCAGGACTCTTCGGAGCTACCGACAATCACTTCGACAACTCCATCGGGATCAAAAGACGACGAGGACTCAGTTATGAAGGCACTTAGATACCCTTGTTGAAGACGGGAACGCCGAGCTTGTGTCGCCAAACTTCGCCGAACTTGATGGTAGCAAGCACCGGGACGAAGAAGGCAATCGAGACCAGTGCATATGTGAGGCCAGAGTACTGGAATCCAACCTCTTCTCCAAATCGGATCACCCAGAAACCGACCGTGAACGACATAAGCTGACGAGTCAAGGCGAACAGCAAGACGACCTCTCCAGCCTGATGAATCTATGTCAGCGTCTGCCAAAGAAGGACCACAAGTTCAACTCACTTGTGGCTTGTAGCAATCAATTGCGTAAGACAGGCAGGGTGAGATAATGACTTGAACCGAGAAGCACGTAAGCTGGGCAAAGAGAGTTGGGTTATCAGTAATGTTTCCTCTCCGTGTAAAACCGAAGAGAACTCACAGCCATGGCAACGCATGCACCGACGTATGAATCCTTCGCCTCGTTATATTGAATGCAGAAACCATAGATGAGTAGACCAATAGGTAGCAAGATTGCACCTGGAATGGTTGCCAGCAAGCGTTGTTCGTGATGCAGCTTTCCGGTCTTCTTTCGGGATCGCATGATGAGGCGATCCTGCAGAAAGATATTTCAGCCAGTTGCCCGAAAAAGCCAAACCTCCGTCCGCATGCTTACAGTAACAGGACCGGCAATGATTTCTCCCAAGACACCGCCGATTGTGGTCGACAAGGACAGAGCAAGACCAGTTCGTGCCGACTTCCAGCCGTA
Organism: Cystobasidium ongulense; assembly: GCA_022835595.1. Taxonomy (NCBI): domain Eukaryota; kingdom Fungi; phylum Basidiomycota; class Cystobasidiomycetes; order Cystobasidiales; family Cystobasidiaceae; genus Cystobasidium; species Cystobasidium ongulense. Next base: position 62,021 of record BQUP01000013.1, on the reverse strand, counting down.
GAATGTTTTGAAGAGGGCACTTCCGGTTAAAGCAGGCATAACTGATCCGAGTGTGAAGACTACCGCTGTAAACCAAGCTTGAAGAACGATAGGGAAGTACTTGAGCATCTTGAAAGGGTAAATGAACTGAACTGCCTTGAGCTTTCTGCCAGGGTGGCGGATACCCCATGGCTTCATTCGGTTCATGATAGGGTTGGAGACTTGAGGGTAGCCTTCAGCCGACCCTCGAACGTATAGCGTTTCAGGCAGGCAGAAGAAGAGCATTCTGCGAGGAAATAAGCAAGGTCAGCAACCGTGAAACCCTTTTGCGACGCCAGCCTTAGCTAGACCTACACCCAGACTACACCCGCACAGATGGACGGAAGCCAGAGAGTCCATCTCCAACCAACGTACTGTGCCAAAAAGCCTCCGGCTGTAAAGGTATCATTTGTCAGGACCGATGCAGCCCAGTCAAGTTAAGGCTACTCACGAAGAGAGGCTAGATGTGGGCCATTGATGAGAGCCACTGTTGCAATACCGACGAATGTACCACGCTCATGCACTGCAAGGGTTACGAAGATAGCCAATCAGTCTGAAGTCTGTGTGCATCTCATTGGAAGGTTGCTCACAGCAGAAGATGTCGCTGATAAGATTCACTGTTAGGACATTCCCTGCAGCGACTCCAAGTCCTACAAAGCATCTACCAACGATGATAGTGTTAAAGCTCGTCGCAACTGCGCTACCGCATCCAGCCGCGCAAGCAATTGCCTGTGCTATGAGGAGAATGGGACGACGACCATAGACGTTGGAGAGAGGAACCCATAATAGACAGCCTCTAAAGAATTAAGGGCACGTCAGTGAGTGCGACTTGGCGAGGTGTTCCTCGATGCTTACACGCCAGCGGTTGCGATCGATGAGGTGCCAATGTAAGAAGCATTGGGAACTTGACAGCAATTGTCAGATTATGAGAACTGAGAAATAGGGCTTGTCCTGCGCTCACTTGGAATATGCAAAGCTATAGCTATCTGAGCGAATGCGGGATTGGCTGTGGCGAGCGAGAAGGTTCCAAAGAACGCCGTAACCGCAGCTTGGAAAACGATCAAGAACTTGAGCTTTCTGGACCAATTCAACGGCTGAAGGTGCGGAAGGGAGATCAGTTTACTGGAAACTAGGTTGAATCCGGTTCGCTTACGTCGCTGGGATCATCAGTAGGCTGAGGAATCAGAGGCAGACCCTGACCATCAAGCTTTAGTTGACCGTGACCCTCTCGTTGGTATTCCTGTTCTTCTTCTCTGTCTTCTGTCTCTGCATAGTCTCTGGTGACCTTCTCGGTGTCGTCTGCATAGTCCAGTCCAGGCTTCTGGTGGGCATCGAAGGTGGTAGCCATTGGGCAAGAGTTCTCGTAAGGGAGCCCCGGGTTCTCCGAGCGAACTTTGTCTGATATGGAGCAGAGAAGAGCCTTGCAAGCTGGAGCCCTCAACTTCAAGAATAGTCCACTGGGGAGTGGAGGTACCTATCCTCCATCGCAATCTCCCGTCCTGCTTCGATTTTATGGGATTTCCGATGACCCTTCGTTGCAAACAGCTGCAATTCCACTGCCGATCCTATTTTTAGAGGCTTTCAGTGGAGCGCCACACGGTCCTTCGGTATTCGCCGCACAATTCCCCACGGACGTTTGCGAGCTGTGTGTGTGCATGTAGGCGCACGACAAGCTGCACACAGAGTCTCATCTGGAGTGGTTGGTGTCTACAAAAGTGCTGGTTGTCCCGGTCGTTACCTGCCATGCACAATTTAAGGATGCGGGTCCGGCGCAAACTGTTACCCTGCCTGTGGAAAGCCTTGGCTCTTGGGCATTTCTCAGTGGCCTTTCGTGGCGTGTCCGACTTTCGGAGGATGCCGAAGCGGTTTTGCCTGGCTCAAAAGTACGACGGGACTGCCCGGTAGGAAGGAAGCACAGAACAAGCTCTTGTGTTGACTATGCGCGTTCACAGTCCACGCTGGCTACCATAGCGTCAACTTGAAACTTCGGCCAGGCCCGACCAGAGAGTGGCAACAATGCAACAAATCCACGATCACTGCGCATTCGGTAGGCCTACTAAGTTAGTTGTTGCTTTCTCCTGACGTTCAGCTTACCTAGGAGACCATATAGAAGAACAAGGACAAGACATCATGGGCACCACCAACGGAGTACATCAAGCTAACGGCGCCGCGAAGCCTCCCATTCGGATCGCCATTGTCGGAGGTGGAATAGGCGGACTGGCACTTGCTCTCGGTGAGCCGGCAATTAACTACATGCTCAGTACCTTCGTGCTCATAAGAGCATACCTAGGCCTCGCAAACCAACAGCGACAAGGAGCCAATATTACTTTCCAGATATTCGAGGCAGCACCGCAGTTCAAAGAGATTGGGTGGGAAAATACTCAGCCATCTTACGGCCTTATGAGCATCTGATCTAACGCTTTCCATACTGTGAATCAGTGCTGGTGTAGGAGTTGGACCAAATGCATTCAGGGTGTGTATGAACCTGAATCAGAGCTGTGTTGGGTGCTTGACTGACCAGGTTTCTCCCGCCACAGGCGCTCAATCTGCTTGGACTCAGCGAGCCATACCGCAAGCTTGCTTTCACACACGACGATGAAGAATCAGGTGTCTACTTCGTTTGGAGATGGGGAGAGAAAGATAAGGTTGCTCAGAATGGCGGTGATGACGTTATTGGAACTACGCCTTGTTACGAGAAGGGCGGTCATACTACAGTACACAGGTGAGTAGTATTGCTGGATTTGGCAAAGCTAGACAGATCTAACACGAGCAAATTTTCAGAGCCGAATTTTTGGACATGATGATAGAAAGAATACCCAAGGGCATAGCAAACTTCGATAAGCGACTTACCAAATATGAGACCGCCAATCAAGGCAGCGACAAAGCGCCTGTCACGTTATATTTCGCCGACGGCACATCTTACGATGCGGACATCCTTGTTGCAGCAGATGGTATCAAGAGCGTCATTCGACCCATTCTCCTTGGAGACCGCGTAAAGGCGGAAGATCTGAAGCCCAAGTTCACTCGCACAGTAAGCTAATTCTTGTGCCCCATGAGCGGGTACTTTGCCTGACCTCCAAAAAACAGGTTGCATATCGAGCGTTGATCCCAATGGAAGACATGGTCGCCAAGATTGGAGAGAAGGCTCGCAAGGGTACCAGTGAGTATTTCAGTGCTTCTGGAAAGGCGCCCGTGTACTGATTGCCTCTTGCAGTGTACTTGGGCAAGGATCATCACATTCTAACTTTCCCAATTCAAGAAGGTAAAACCATGAATGTCGTAGCCTTCATCAGCGACCGAACCCCTGCAAGCAAATCCTCCGAATGGTCAGGTGACGCATGGATCGTCAAGGGCTCGCGCGAAGAGATGATGAATGGGTGGGAAGACTGGAGCGATGATTGCCAGAAAATCTTGGAGGTTAGTTCTCATCCCAGCCTGTCAAACACGTGATAACAGACTGATGATGGAATTACAGTCAATCACAGAGCCCAACAAATGGGCACTGCACGAATTAGCCGATTTACCCACACATGCTGTCGGAAATGTTTGTCTGATGGGCGATTCTGCTGCCGCTACGCTCCCACACCAGGTGCGGCTCCTCGCTTGGCTATGAGATATTGAGCCTGTCGCTTACTTCTTGAAATGTACAGGGTCAAGGAGCTGCACAGGCCATCGAGTCTGCATATACCCTCTCGGCACTTTTCGCCTCTCAACTACTGGATAGAAGTAACGCTCAAGAAGTTTTGCAAGTCTACAACGAGCTTAGGTTAGTCATTTCGGCAATTTCCTGCCTGCAGACCTCATATCTCATACTGATTCTTCCACGTTCTCTATAAAGACATGCTCGCGCAACGGGAGTGAAGACTACCTCGAATGAGCTCGGACGCGTTCTGGAATTTGCCGACGGTGCGATCAACGGAGACAAAGATGGGCTAGTAAAGAACCTGCAAAGTCGGTATGAATGGATGTGGGGTTGGCAAGGAGAGGCTGAAGTTGCACGTGGCCTTGCAACCTTGGAACAGCGCCTTTCATGATGTACTTATTCATTGTTCCCTGCGTAACTTGTAGACTCTCGGATATCATAACGAAGTACACATTATTATCTCAGACTCATACTACCTAAACTGAAGGCTGATCAAGGGGCAGTTTGAGCTTGAACAGCTTGATGGCATTAGCTCGCCCAATCTTGAGCTTATCGTTGTTGTTCAGCTGTAAAGCATCGAACCAGTTGGTAGCTGGAGCAGTGTCTTCATAAGGTTGGTCGACCGCGACTGCAAAACAATTGGCATTTAACCAGCCACTTGTATAAGCTATGGAAGTCTTTTGACTACTCACAGAGAATGTTGTCAGCGCCGACTTCAACCAAGGCTGCAGTCATGCCGGGATCGGAATAGAAACCGCTGGTCGTGATGAAGCTGTGGATGAAAAGATAGGTCAGAAAGCACATCGTACGCGTCGTTCTGAGAGACCTACATGTTCTTGGCCAGGTAGTGACGCAGGCTATGTTGCATGGGCTGTTATACGGTATAGTGAAAGGTCGTCAGCACGCGACCTCGCTTGCATACCCAATGAGATTCGAGCTTACCATTCCCCGGAGTCGAGCAAAGAGCTCGAGTCGATGCTGCGAATATACAGTAGGGTCAGCCAGTCTTCCTCTTTAGCTCATTTCATCACCTACATTGGTCCTCCAGATATTGTATGGGATAGTCTCGCCTCCGTGGCCAATCATTACTTTAGCATTTGGGAAGCGGTCGAAGACTCCATTCACGCAGATTCCCAGAGTATGCATGGCGACACCGAAGGTGAAGCTTGGAAGCCACAAGACGCGCATCAGCCCTAGAAAGTACTGAGAGATACAGCGACCCGCTTACCTCAGTGCAGCACCATTCAGCCATTTGCGACCTGCCCAGTATTTGTTGGTGATCTCAGGTGTGGGAGGTCTGGCGGGTAAAATCAGCTCAGAAAACATCATTATGCGAGTGCAGGATTGGTAAGGTACCTTGGGTGAATGTAGACAACTATATCAAGGTCGGCGCAAGTCTTCCAGAAGATATCGTATTCGGGTTGATCGAAGAAGACAACTTCATTCTCGTCGCCCACCTACTTGCAGTGTCAGAGAAGTTACCTTCGAAGCTTCGGTCCCTCCCGCACCTACATTCTGAAAATCGTTGACTATGACACCGCACATGCCAAGCTCCTTGATGGCTCGTGTAACTTCTTGAGCAGCTTGAGCCTAGATGGACACTTCTGATCAGCAGTGGTCCTTAATGCGTGCTCTTTCTCCCTTACTGGATCATGCATGGATACAGAAGCATATGCAGAGAAGCGAGCTGGATTCTTTGCACATTCGGCTGCCAGATACTGCAGAAATACACAAAGAGCGTCAGATCGCGTTACGGGGTCAATGCTAGCAGCCCTCACATCATTGGCTCGCTTGGCGAGTGCCTCTGCATCTGCCTTGTCTACGCGACCTTGGGGGCCAGGAGATGTCAAGCTGAGGATGATGTGCTCGATTCCATGCTTGTCCATCTCCGGTATACGGCCATGAATATCAGCGAGACCATTTATCACTACGAGGAAATCACGTGCAATCAGTCGGCATTCGCTTTGGAAACTCGCTTGAATGGAGAGTATGTATACGAACATTTATTCCCGAGGGCTCCAGCAGGGTAGGACGGAGCTCCTGAAATGTTCTCTGCTAGATCTGGCAGGTTCATGGCTTCTTCGACCGCGATTTTGCCCTGCCAGACCGGGGTAACTGCAGGATTGTAAGGAGCCATCTTTTGTCGAGTCGTTGTGCGTGCTGTTTTGCTGCTCCGAGAAAAGGCCCAATAGGGATGTTAGGGATACAGGAAGAGACAAGACAAGACGAGAAGCTGTCCTGGGGTCCCGCGTCTATCGAGCTTCTCGCTTCCGCAGAGTCCGCAAGAAAGCATCACCCGGCCGAACTCAAAGGTAGTTAGTTGCATGATCGGCCGGCAATAGGGTGGAGTTCAGGAAGCTCGGTGTAGTCCGATGCTGGAGCAGTGAAGAAGACAGTCAGCTATTGTCGCGTAAACTTGCGCGTGGTGTTTGTTTGCGATAACGTGTGCATGTTGACCAGCTCACCAGTGACTGTCCGTGATGATTGACGAGACCCAATCCAGAGACGTGGGTCCATCACTGCAGCTGAAGAAGGACTGCAGTGCAAGCAATCCCGCAACCGCATACGACAGCATACCTTGAGCAGAAGGTATAAGAGAGTCGTCGCTACCTCGTTGTAAGCACTGTAGTGTATGTCTGTTCGGTTGATCAATGGTCACCGCGCACAGCTGCAGTCATGTATGAAGGCGTTTGCTTGATAGAGCAGCTTGCACCTCGACAGCCCACCGACACAGTACTGTGCGAGGACAAAGCCGCAGATATGGCAGCAGAGGTCGCTCACATGAACGGCGTCGCTGGCCCATCCAGCATGCCAGACTGGCCAGGTCAGCATGCTGCATATCCGCTACATGCGCTGCAGACAGGCGCGGTGGTCAGCAGTCCAGGTCCAACCATGCTGAAACCGTCTAACACCTGCAGGACGCTACAGGCATGTAGACAAGATTCTATCGAGACCCACTGCATTCATGCCAGACTTTGTTCCAGGTGCTGAGGTGAGCTGGATTGCTGGCAGTGGATGATCGACCAGCAGCATCATGAACTGCAAGACCTGACCGAAAGATGCACCGCGACGTGTCGCTCCCTCTCTTGCAGACAAAGACTCGCCTACGGGACGAATTCAAGATCCTAGTTGTCGGTGCTGGTGGATTGGGCTGCGAGATCCTCACCAACCTCGCTATGCTGGGCTTCAAGGACATCCATGTCATTGACCTCGACACCATTGATATCAGCAACCTCAACCGACAGTTTCTATTCAGGTGCGTAGTAATATACTGTTTCGGCTTCCCACAACCTGTCACTGACAAGCGCCTGTTACGACCGCCACAACCTTGACGATGCACAGGCAGAAAGATGTAGGACATCCCAAAGCCGAAGTAGCCGCTCGCTTCATCATGCAGCGGGTACCTGGCGTCAAAGTTACGCCCTACTTTGGCAAGATTCAAGACAAAGATGACGAGTACTACATGCAATTCAACATTATCGTGGCTGGTCTAGATTCTATAGAAGCGCGACGCTGGCTGAACGCAAAGATAGTTTCATTGGTAGACGAGGAGAATCCAGAAAGTCTGAAGCCACTGCTTGACGGCGGAACTGAAGGTGAGCCGTTCGCTAAAGAGGCGAAGTAGTGGGCGAGGCTGACAGAATGTGATACAGGCTTTGCTGGACAAGCAAGAGTTATCTTACCTACAATTACAGCATGCTATGAATGTGGGCTCAATCTACACGCACCTCGTCAAACCTACCCCATCTGCACAATTCAAAGTACGCCACGATTACCCGAGCATTGCATCGCCTGGGCTTTTGAGCTGGAATGGCCGAAAATTTACGGTCAGAAGAAGCTGGACAAAGATGATCCTGATCACATTAGCTGGCTTTACGAGGTTGCTCTTAAGCGAGCTCAGACTTACAAAATTGAGGGAGTCACCTGGAGCTTGACGCAAGGCGTCGTGAAGAACATTGTGCGTTGTCAAAGCTTTGCTATACAACTTGACGTGCTGACAAAAGCCTTTCCAGATTCCCGCAATCGCCTCTACCAATGCTATTGTATCAGCAGCAATCTGCAACGAAGCCTTCAAGATAGCTACAAACAGTGCACCTTTCCTCCAGAATTATATGTACGAAACAAAATCTACAACAGCTTCGAGCCATTCCTTACTAACGATGTTTGCCTCTTCAAGGTCCTACTCCGGCACAAGAGCACCCTATACGTACACCTTCAACTATGAAAAGCTTCCCGAGTGCCCTGTATGTGGAGGGGAAGTTATCGAGATGACAGCACCCGCTTCACAGACTTTGCAAGAGTTCATAGATGACCTGAAGCTCAAGCCCAACGTGTAAGAATGTATTCTCTGAACAATTGGAAGCAATACTGATGTCCAGTCGTTTCCTTTCCGCAGGCAACTCAAGAAACCCTCGCTATCAATTGGTACTGAGCCTTTGTATTGGGAAGGCTCGACTTCATTCGCTAAAGTCACACATGCGAACTTAGAGAAGACACTCGGCGAGCTGGTCAAGCCGGATGATGAGATCAATGTGACAGATCCTGCTCTCCCGATTCAGCTTAGCATTCAGTTGAAATTGACTTAATGAAGTTGTAAGGATGAGCACGACATGGGTAATGCAAAGTACTGTGGCAGTTTGCCTGATACGGAACATGTAGCAATAGACAAAGAGCTGAGGCGAGTAGACTGCCTTGTACCGCGAGCGCGAGCAACACAAGTGAACAAAGCTTCACATGAATGCTCGTTCCATTTCGCATCATCGTGACGTCCAAAGCTACCTTTACATGATGTTTTGCTACAGGTCTGCATCAAATGCCCTGAATATCTATACCAATTCTACTGTCCCTTTTGAGCTTTCGGAGGCCCCAAATTGTCCATAATTGTCCCACCGTTGATTATACCCGTTGTAACTATGATCAGCTTTCTACCAGTCATGCGTTGGCTTGTAAAGCGCAATGCTGCAATCTCAGTATACGTACACCCGCCCAAAAAGCAAACAACAGTGACTGGGAGCTGGTCTTGCGAGTAAGCATCTATAAAAGAGTTGGCCCATTAGTTATGACATTGCCAATGGAATGGAAGGGGATATTACTCACGCCGTCGTCTGCTTTGATCGTCTGGTTTTTGGAATTCTTCGAAAACGCAACCTGGCAGCGTTTGCATAATATCATCTAGCCCTTTCCATCCATTCAGGACAGCTCCATTCCGCTCTCTTGCCCCAGCTCCGCCGATACCTCCGACAAAGCCTCCGCTGGAGGCCCCAAGGCCCAAAGCATGCTGTACCAGTCTCACGCTCACTGGAGCATATCCAGAGTATACGTAAGAAACATCTTCTGGAGCAGACTCGTCGACATCATCAACAACAAGTTTGAGAGGCCTGCGACTTTGAGCGAAAGGCGATTTGGTTCCAGCAGTGCGATAGAAGAGGCTGAGGTCCGTAAGATGTACGAAGGTAGGTAGATAATCATAACCATATGTCTGCAAGAACTCCCGCTGGAATTCTTCGAATATTTTTGGCTTGAATCCACCGGACACGAGACTGTATAGACATATCAAGCGCAGGACGGCAGTCGGATTTGCTTCTTGGTTGATAAGATCCCGAATGTTATTCTCTTGACTAAAAAGGTCCAAGCCTGCGATTAAATCTGAAAAAGTAAAGCTTTCAGGTCAGTCGCAATCTTAGCCTTTTCGAACGAATTAAGCGCGTTGACCGTCTTACTCTGTTGTATTTCCAATACCTTGTTGAATTCGTCTGACGTGGTGACCGACATAATTTGCTCGGTGAGACCAGTATCTACAGCACATCACACCAAGATTCCAAGATTCAGTTAGAAAACGCTCGAAGGATCTGAGGATAGAAGCGACAACACTCACGCAAGCGCAAAGCCTGATGCTCAGCTTGTAATCCACTCAATCTGCCAACAAAGTCCCTCATCTGAGAAACAGTCTGAGCAGCATGTCTCTGCTCGTATTCCAGATTTATTCTCTTGGCAACTCTATTGAGTAGAGCACCAACTATAGTAAAGTTCTTATCCCTAAGTTCGCCAAAGAGAGGATCACCACCTGGAGGTGTACCCTGTCCTTGCTGTGGCAGTTGCGAAGCAGACGATGAAGAGGCAGCATTTCCAAGTGTAGATAATAGATGCTTCTTTTTTTTCGGGGGAGCAGCGAGAGCTCCAAATTGAGGAGCGGAGGAAGAAGAAGGTGTAGGAGGTACGGGATTCGTTAAAGCAGGATCGACCTCGACGAAAGAATTCTTGATTCCGACAATCTCGTCTATGAGGCCTTCATACGTAAGTTGAGTGCATAATGGGGTGACCATGTCTACTTGCCGGTCCAGAATGATCATGGAGTCTATCTGGCCGTAGTTGCTGGATAGTGAGGAGGACGAAGCCGAAGTTGACGAAGATGGAGATGAGGCCGATTCTTTTCTCAAGCGGGACATGACGTCGACGAGGCGCTGAAATCGGAAAGGAACGCGAAGTGCTGTTTAGTTGCTGTAATTAAACAAGGTCCTTAGATCGACTCGCTTACCCTCGCCGCATCACCTTTCCCAATCAACCTAGGAATTAAGCCGAAGGCCCTTTGCAAGGTCAAGAGAGATCTTGCCATTTCATATATAGCATCGTAATTCGAGTCCAGAAAGATGTCTTTGTAGGATTGTGCCCCTAACTCCATCGATAGCAAATCTCGCTCCAGAGGAATTAGGGCCATTGGAAACTCGAATATATCTACCGATCCTAAGACACCGAGGTCTTCTAGTGTCGAGGCGCATACTGAAGTCACGCGGGGACATAAGAGGATAGTATACGTGTGATTGAGAGCTGCGGGAGCCGCTTTGATTTGGTCTTTCCGCAGTTAATGGGGAATATTTGCCATTGTTCGTCAGCTAAATCCGCCTATTTGTGATTACCCTCAGGCTAAAAAGAAGGAAGCGTGGTTGGAAGCGAGAGATATCCGGAAGTGATGAGAAGAAAAGCAGGCAAGAGGATGGGAAGATATATCATCTGCATAGAAAGAGCGCGCATCGTAGAAGCGATAAAACGGACTCGGAGATACACCAAGACATGATGCACCTCGAGAAATAGGACTGCGCTCGGCAAAAGAAGCGTGAATAGTGAATGTTCGGACACTGACTGACCCAAGCTCTTGTAGGAGTCTCATCGTAGGGATGATCAAGGGCGATGGGCTAATATGGTCCGGGAAGGGATGGGTAATGTGGTAACGGTGGGATGGGAGGAAAAGGAGGGGGGACGATGGGAAGAGTTGGCTCAGGAAAGAGGGAGTCATTGCTCGAGCTGTGGTGCCTTAGATCGTAAACACCTGAGCGCCATCTGCCTATGGAAGCCAATGCGGTCACAAGGTAGATATCTCGGAGTATACTAGCAAGAGGTGCAACGAATGGATAGATGGAAGATAGACAGGCAACGAGCAAGACGACCACTCACCTGCAATAATGCGCATCAGACCAATCTCAGCTCTGCAGACATAGACAATGTTCTTCTGCGCCTGCGAAAGTGCGCCTGCTTCGAGCCAAAAGAGGCGGTCGACGCCATGGTCCTGCCACAAGGCTCAGCATCGAGCACAGAAACGGGCGAGGTAGAAGCGAACAGCGTCGCTTACTCGCAGCAGACTCATCTCTGCGACCAAGCCGAGAGGACCAGCAAGCTTAGCGTCCAGCACGAGCGTCTTTGCACCTGCGATCTGACAGCCGAGGACATCGACGCAAGACGACCTGGAATCAGCTCGAGGACCGCGCCCAAGCAGGCATCACAACGCAACGCACCCTGTCCAGCGAGTCGGTCAGAGCACGTCTGGCCAACGCACTGAAGGCTGTCACATCGGGCAGACTTGCAGCACCAGAGCTCATCGACGACGCTGCATCGTTGTTGCTTGCCGGCGAGGCTGCTGCTGGCTGATGCGCTGTAGACGCTGCCGGACCAGCAGGCAGCCTGATTGCCATTGCTGCACTTTGTGCGTTGTGTTTTGCTCTGCTTTTGCTACGTCGGCATCGTGTGCGTGTTCCTCGCAATATACTTGGTGACGGTCAAGAGTCACAAGGCGCGTCTTTTCCAAGTTGGCCGTCATCGTCATTGCGGTAAGAATAGTGCAAGTGATAAAGTGCAAGTCGATGAAGGAGGCAACAGCCCTTGCCAAAAATACACATTGGTGCCACTGCAGTATCAGCACTCCGAGCTCGTTACAGAAAGCTCAGGTTGATACCTTCCCTGTGTGTCATTCTGCCTTTTTTTTTCCCGAAATTATTTAGTATCATACAAGTATATGAGCTTCGGACTCGACCTCAGCGTACACTACTTCCACTGCAATGTTCCATCTTGCATGGTCTTTGTCCTTCTCTCAAGTACTTCCAACACTTTCTCGCTAGTTCCTATCTTACCATCCCACTCACGTTCAAACCATTCTAACACTTCTTTTTTGCTCAACGCGAATGAGCCAGAGTCAGGTGTGTCACCTTTGACTACACGCCCGATGAGAGCTTCACTAGGCAAGGCGAAATGGACGTGTGGATATTGAGTGTAAGGCTTGTCGCTTTTATCCAACGGCGGGAGTTGAGCACTTGAGGAAGAGGGAGCTGCGAAGAAAGTCTTTCGAACCTGTTCATGCGAGATGTCGGAGATGGTAGATGGCGACCATGAAGCTCGAACTTCCCGGTTCTTCTTCATTTCTTCCTTGCTTCCTGTCAAGCGGTGCTGTACACCTGTGACAAAGTCAGGCGCGACATCGGGATTCTAAATTCGAAAGCGACAGAATTTCAGCTACCACTGGCAAATTGTCGAGATCTCGAATGATCAGCTTACGCAAAAGACCGAAGCTAGCCGAAGATCCCGCTCGAAGACTTCGTTAATGTTAAGATCTTTCCCTTCCCTGATCGCTTCAAGGGCAACAGCTAAACTTGTAGGGCTGACGAAGTCCAACTTCTTGATGGTAGCATCGAGCCAATCTGCCAATTCCGGCTTTTCCTCTTTCGCTTGCTGTAATTCCTGAACAATCAATGGTACTCTAGGTTGATCGAACGCTTTATCAATCACTTCTCTTTTAACTCCTACGAAGTCGTATGATGATGACTTCAGAGTGTCCACATCAGCTACGAACTCTTCGATGACAGATGCTATCAATCGTTGACCTTTCAGGGAGGTAGAGGGTGCGTCGAGTGCAAATTCCAGGGAAGCGAGTCGATCTTCGAGTGCCTCTAAGCGGTCTGAAGGAACGTAATGCGTTGCAATACCGGCTTGGAAGACCGCATATCCTTTGAGCTGTTCTCCTGTTAGACCGAGATAGGTGCCTAGTTGACCATCGAGGCGCGACAGGAAGAAGCTTGCCCCTACATCTGGGAATAAACCAATGTCCGTCTATAGGAGAAGAAGTGTGAGATCTGCGTGCCTTTTCCGAGCGAAGCAGGGTATGCATAAGAGGCGGATAACTCACTTCAGGCATAGCAAAGACAGTATTTTCCGTCGCGATTCGGAATGATGCGTGCACAGAAAGGCCTACACCGCCGCCCACTGAAGAAGAAGTAACATCATCAGAGAGGGATGATATATACACATCCAGAGCAATGTAGGCTCACTAGTCGCACCGTCCATAAAGCTTACGACCGGTTTCTTCATAAGCGCGATCGTCTGGTCGAGAGTGTACTCGTCTCGGAAGAAGTCTACAGCTTCCTGTCGCTTCGAGGGCTCTTTGACGGCTTCTGTTATGGCTGTGATCATGTCACTTAGCCTTCGATACCCTGAGTGGTAAGCTTGCTGAAGAAGTACAAACCTTTAACGTCTCCGCCTGCGCAGAAGGCACGGCCTTCACCCTTCAGGATGATCAAATTGCTTGATGGTGTGGCTTCGTACATCTACGATACCTCAAGGGTCAGCTGACAGTATCACTACTCTCCTGCAGCTTCTGCCGTACCTCCAGTTGCGGTTGCAGGATGTCGATCATTCCTCTGTTCAAAGCGTTTAGAGCTCGAGGCTTGTTGAGGGTCAGGATGCGTGCCTTCTGATTGTTCGTAGTCTTGACCAGAGGCTGCGGTGTTGTTCATCTGTCAGCGTTGCCTGACGGTGCATGGTCGGCCGAGCGTGCCGCTAAGGCTACGAGCGACCGGCCAGCAATTTCACTCTCCAAGACTCACCTCTTCTCCAACGTCAATCACAGCCCGACGTCCTTGAACGTCAGGAGCCTCTGTCATCCTTGGAATCGAAGAACTCATACATCGAGACCGCGCTGGTCCAATAGCTTCAATTCGGCCTGCAGTCTTGCTCCTAAACCATTCCGCTGGGCGACTTGAACATGACGGTACAGGTTGGTGGATAGCTCGCACGCTTGAGAGCGAACGGACGCTCGCTGTACTGCTTTTACAGCATTGAGCTGCCCTGGTAGTCGGGCGCAATCTCTGCATGATGTTGGTTGTCGTACAAGCAACCTCTCCATGACACCTCGCAGCAAAATAGCCCCAATTTCAATGCATGATTTTTGCATTGTGTGCGGACGACATGCCGTGGATTGGCAGCAAGTCAGAGTGGCGACGCAACTAGTATCTGTCCCATTAATCACCCACTTCAGCCAAAAGTCGTCAAAGGATGCCTGTCTTGCTGCTGATGAAACGACCTCAAATCTAAGAGGACCGTATGAACGCATCTAGCTTGCAAGGGTTGAGTGTGTTCCTTAGATGCCTAGCTACTACGCCGAGTCTTTCTGATTCGCAAGGATTTCCATGATAATCAGTCCTCAACGCTCAAGATCAGAAAACATGGTCTCCCTATTCCGACAGGAGGTGCATGGTCTGGATTATACTGCCTTGCTATACTCAAAGAGTCTCTCCACAAGGCAAATCTTTGTCGTATTGCACATCTCCGGTCTTCTGTATCAAAGCGCTAAATGAGCTTCGCTGCGCATTACCTTCGACATAGAACGAACTAGCTCAGCTTCAGTAGGGTAGGGACCTACCGGTCAAATCTTATAATACAGCACCTTTTCCGATTTACTCCTTACGAGTCGAACCTTGCTATGAACCAAGTCTTTGCAGACGATTGGATTGGCAACGAAATGTTCTTGAATGTGAAGACTCAGCTTCCCCCCTTCTCACTTTCACTCTCTTGCCGTCTACAGCTATCCCGCCCAGATTCACAATTGGCTACCGCCGATGGAAGCCACTAATTCATTCATTTCACTTCAACAGTAAGTGCACGGGAACATGATGATTTCGGAGATCCCATTTGATTGGTACGCGTTACTAGGCCTCGTCCTTCGCCAGCGCAGAAACCGATCGGCGCGCGTCTTGGGTGACAGGTCGCAGCAGCCTTACCTGCATGAATCTACCACAAGCTTCACCTCGCCACGTCGTCCGCTAGACCGGGCTCACCCACCACCGCAGCGAGGGTAGGCGATCGTAGTAAGTTGGAAGGGTCCAAAATTTATTTCAGTTGCGCGCAGACTATTAGCGGGATGGGACATATAGACACTCTTCACAAAAGTCTCGCAAGTGATAAGGCGAGAGAAGAGCGAGAATTTAGCATAAGCAATGAATTATCTTCTGTGACCTTTCTGCTCTTCTCTGCAAGCTTGCATATGTATCACACTCCAGTGCTCTCCTGGAAAGACATCGACTCGGACTCTCCATAGCGATAGGCAGCGGCCGGCTCCGCGATGTCCTCCAATTCTACCTGGCTGCCCCAGCTTCAAGCTCTCCTAGCCACAGCCCCGCCTGGAACCAACCCTTTCACTTGGTACCTTGAGAAGATATCTGAGTCGATAGGTGGACCACAAGTCAAATGGGCGAAGCCAATCTTCGTCATTATCGCTGTTGTCAGCTTCATGTGAGTAACGTTCACATGATCCTACACGCGTCGAGCTTGATCGACAGCGCAGTGCTGAAATCACGGACCTTCTGCCTCCATTACTAGCAATATTATCGGTGCAATCATAGCATTAATACTGCGTTACAGACAGGATGGTCGTCTCCCACTGTACAAGATGCGAGACCATCGGTCAGGTGGCAAATACATCTGCCTAAACACGACTACAGTCTTTCTGTCCGGACATATTCTAACCGGTTTCATTTTCGGTCTCTACGCTCTTCTGTAAATGGGAAACACTTTCATCTTGTATAATGATGTGACTGATAGATTGCATGTCTTAGACATACATACTACTATGATGCGACAGGACGATCCTATCAAGATCTTAGCTGGGCCACCATGATGTGGCTGGGTAAGTTGCGTCAATAACAGGGTAGATAGTAATCAGGCTGATTTACCACACCACAGCGCCCTACGTTGTTATTCTGTTGACTTCCACTGGCGTTCTTTATGGCGTTCTAGTAGTACCTACCGCGATGGGCGATATCAGGAGGACAAGGGAGGATACTCTTCTACCACCACAAGCTCCCCTAGCTGGTCTTCCTTGCTGGCTTCTGAACTCCTTCATTTTCTTCGCTCCAACGGCGGTCATTGTTTCCATTCTGGTCCCCGGTATCAAGCTGGTGAATGCGGTGAAGAGCAGTGAACAACTCGTCCGTAAGCCCGCTATCGATGCACATTATGCCATGTTCTGTTCGTGAGCTAACGAAGATGCCTATCCAGACCAAGCTGCTCAGAGCATGACCGAATATGCTGTCCTTTGGGACCAACAGTCGGCTCCCAGCAATGCCGAACAGGTCATCTTCTTGCAAGTTGTCTCGGGATTACAATCAAGCGTCAAGCAAGCTCGCAGTCTCTGGAGTCCGACGTTTGGTCTATGGAGTGGCTGGGTAGCCCTAGCCGGCGTTTTGTCACTGGTTGCATTCGTCGCAGTCAGCCGGGTCACCAAAGCGCGCCTGGTTTTTGCACAAAGACAGTATGCTGCCGACTTCGATATCACCGGTCAATACGATAGTAGCGATGTATTCCATGACAAGCCACACCAGCCAACTTCGAGAGCGTCCAGATCGAACATTGTCTCTCAAGCCCGATCCGACTATATCACGCTCAGTCTTCAGTTTGGCCTAGCCGCTGTGCTGCTCTTCGTGTGCGAAGTTATGCTGCTTTGGGACACCATAGTGGGCTATGATGTGCACCTCAAACCCGACCTACTCGCAACCGCGGTCATGATACCGCCTATCGCCTATTATCTTCAAGCTTCCACGACGTTAGGCTTCATTATTGTGTGTCTTCCTTATTTAGCTACAGGCGAGGATGTAGCTGATAACCTTTTTCCACAGTCTCGTGGACTCCGAACCAAATCTTCATCATCGTCTGGCTCGTCTTCACCATCATCTTCCCCGTTGCGTCCAGGAATGCTACCAAAATTCGGTAGTGCACATTCACGGCAGGAATCCGAAGATACTGTATGGTCAGCAAAACGCTTGCAGCACGTCAGCCCAACGAGAACACGCGGAACAGGCCGAATGCTGGTCAACGATATGCCTCAGTCATACGGTGTTGCTCCATCAATGGTACATCAGGTCGAGGTAACACAAGTTGTCGAGATCCAGATGGACGATGCCAGTATCGTAGAGAAAGGTTCGCCGTCACCAGAAAGCCGATCGTTCGGCCGGCGTGAGATCTCTATGGAAGGGAGAGGCATGGGATCGCCTGACTTCAGCTTCGGCCGCGCTGTTTAGGTCTTCTTTGCATATCCAGGTATATGTATTTTTGGGTTCCCGGTTGAAGTGAAACGAAGTGAATGTAGACTTGGAAACGACGCCTTGCAAGGCAAGCAAACGTATGAATCAATTATGAAACAATGGAAATCTCACGTCTGTATTACCAAGCTGTTCATACGTTGTAGCATTGCAACACCTAGCCATCTGTATACAGCGATGCACGCCGTTGTTTCTTGCTCAACTACGTCCTGATACTGCTATGGCTCTATGAATCTATCTTCGCCTCAGCAACCTTGTCTGCCACCTCGTCAACTGTCCCATTAGTCTTTTCGGACTTGGCGCCATTCTGTTTCGATTTCTTGCTCTTCGTTGGGGCGCCTGTGAGTACTTCCACGCCTGTTTCTGTGACCAAGAGAGTCTCTTCGAACTGTGCACTCCGTTTGCCATCCTTGGTGACGGCGGTCCACTAGCGTATCGTAACAAATCACGCGCTGTTAGTAGAGCCAAGCCTTCATGTTCGAGACGACTACTTACATCATCTGGCCAATGTGTCTCTTCGGGCGCTCCTAAGCAAATCATAGGCTCTATCGTAAACGTCTAGAAAAGGTCCGGTCGCGTCAGCCTGGAAGCTGCGTGCGTAGGTAGCCTAGTTTGATATGAGCTTACCTGGCCAGGCTTGAGGTAGTGAGGCGCCTTGTTGCCTTTGTAGTGGGGGATATTTGGTGCAGGGTGGAAGAGCTGATTAATACCGTGTCCGCAGTATGTTTTGTTGACCGTGCATCCATTTTCTTTCGCCTTTGCTTCGATAACAGCACCAAAGTCGCGGAAGAGACTGTCGAGATGTCCGGAAATGTTCAGCGTGGCTGTCGGACTGTATGATTGCGAGACGACCTACGTTCCCGGCTTTGCCATAGCTATCGCCGCATCGAGACATTCTCTAGCTGTCCTGATCAATCGTTCTGAATCTGCATCAATCTTGCCCACAGGGTATGTAGCATTAAGATCTCCGTGGAATCTGATTCGACAATAGTATGGTCAGATTACTCAATGACGAGAAGGCTGGAATCACCTCAGACTTACCCTCCGTAATACAGAGACACGTCTAGATTAACGATATCACCTTCTTGTAGTGGCCGAAGATCTGGAATTCCATGGCAAATGACTTCGTTGACGGATGTACACACAGATTTAGGGAAGTTTCGGTAATTTAGAGGAGAAGGATAAGCGCCTCTGTCGATACACGCCTTGTGTACGATAGCGTCTGCATCAAGGTAGTACAGTTTAGAGAAATCCAAGTCGATTTGTTTAGCAGACATCTGCTTACCTAGTTCGTTCGTAGTGATACCAGGCCTAATGAAGCTTGCTGCGTGATCTAAGACCTCTCTAGAAAGCTGGACATATACTGTGTCAGGCGTCGGCCATTCCACTGCAATTAAGAACAAGAGCATTCGAAACTCACTTTACAGACACGTCGCATGCCTTCTTGTTCCCATGATTCGAGCTCTTTTGGTTTCGCATTTCCTCGTCTCTCCAAGAAGCTGTATTTGGGATCACCGCGTGCTACGAATGCAAGTATAGTGAGCTTGCTTCTGCCAAAAAATGGAATACGAAAGAACTTACGGTCATCAGCGTAGTTGGGCTTCACAATGTTATCTGGAACATGGCGTCGCTGTGAAGCGTCGCGAGGGTTCTGTCAAGTATGTCTAAGAGCGTCAGAAGAGATACTACACTGTGCTATCGTTTTTCGAGCTCACATAGATTTTGTTCTTTTGGTAGCACGCCCGGAGTGGGCCAGTATATGCACTGGATGGGAATGGATCATACACTGTGACGTGATAGACAGGCGTCAGCAAGTTGGTCGCAACATTAAAAGCTGCGGCAGTGTCTTTGATGCTCCAGTTCAAGTGGCACGCTATCGATCATGCTGACCTTCAACTCCATCGACAGTTTCCGCAGGTCTGACATGCAGCGCCTTGTGTGTTGCCCAGTTCCTCTTGAAGCATTCCTGGTCGCAGAACTTGCTTGTTGTGATGCCTAGCTTGAGGCAGGCCGGGCAGGATAAGCTACCTGCTGGTTTGTCGCAGTCCAGGCCGGCGCATACTTCGCTGCCAAGCTTGGACGTCGTTGCCGGGGCTTCTTGCATAATGCTACGAGATCTCTGAGACCAGTCAAAGTCTTGCAAGTGTTGCTGCTGTTGTTGCCAGCAGACCACAGTCCATGCAAAAAGACCTGCTTGCTTTGCGCCAGTTCGAAACTCGATCATCCTCAGCTTGATACACAGCAGCTTCTGACGGAGGGTGAATATGCTTAATGAGAAGGTACTCGAAGGTACTCTTTCAGTCTTCAGATCAGACAAACTAGCCAAGGTTCGAAAGCCAGCCCTGTCCAGGGCTTACAGGCTTCCTAAGTTCGCCACCCAGACAGAAGCCGTGTTAGCTTTTCGTTCTCCTGCAAAACACACGGTAACAAGTGAACAGATGGCGTGGAGAGGTTGCTTACATCATTGAGGAGGACTGATGCTTCGGACAGGGTATAAATGGCCGAAGAAGACTGTCCTTCCTTTCTGTAGGAAACGCTACACTTTGGCAAGCGCGAAGCAAGCTGACAGCCAACAGCGTCCATCAATACAATCAGGCTGCGATACCCTACGTTACCAGTCTCTTGTCAGAGAACGTCAAGATATGGTCTGCACACGAGCGCGCGGTCGAGCGGGACGAGCGCGGTGTCTCGCAGTGTCGACCATGGGCAGGATGTTTGGCAACTTGGGCCACGCGGAGCTCATCAAGAGGCTCGAGCTGTCGAGAAGGACATCGCGCGCGAGCCGTCCCAGTCTGCACGCCTGGCCTTTCAACTTCACACGCGATCGTCCTCTGGACTTGAGAGATGCTCGCCTTCTAAGGGATATCTGTTCCCAACTTGAAGTTTGATCTAGCCTTCGCCTTCGCATCCTCAGCTCATCTGTTGTTTCTTAGCGACTGCAGCTGGATTGTCCCACATCGAAAAGCCTGCCAGTGTCCGTCTTTCGGCCTGGCCTAGGTATCACGTCTCTTTGGCTGTCTACCCACACTTTGGTTCGGGCCATCTGTCAAACGAGGCCACGCGAAGTGTAGCATGTCACGGGAATAGGACAAGCTGCAGACGAGTGTCCGAACAGCAGTTCCGAGTTCACTCAATACCTTTGCTGTACGATATCTACGAATACTCGATGTCTACTCCCTTCCATACTCCTCCCCCTAAAGATGCGCTGCCAGCCAACATTTTCATTCCGGTGTTCGTTGTCCTAGGTGAGTCTGGGCGCGTGCAAAGGCCCGGTTCGTGCTTATTGAATCCTGTCTGAATTGTCTACATAACGCAGGGGTAGCCATTTTCGTCGGTCTCTTCGTTCTCATTGTCCTTCTGCGTCGAGATTCGCGAGAGCGGCTCAGCAAAAGTGCCAGACGTGCGATCCGAGGCGCCTCGCAGCTATTCGCGTCAGACGGTTCACAGGCCGCTTGCAAGAAACCAGTCGGCATGAGTAAAGCTACAGTTGAAGAACTTCGATTCCATCTTCCTACAAATCAGTTGAGAAGCGCTCCGGTATCTCGTGCGGCGTCGCTCTCCGTACCAGAAAGACAGTCACGACCAACTACAGCGGTCTCCGACTTCAGCGAAACCTTCAGAAGGCCCTGGCAATGGAAGCCAAGCAAACAAAGAGCCGTTCTTGTACCCACGCGCAGCCCTACGCCTACATTCTGGGTTGGAAAGGCAGTGAGATCTGGACCCCTGGACGAGACGGACATTGAGTGGCATCCTCCGAATGACTGGGACGTGGCAAGTCCAGTAGGTAGCGATCCTGCTGTTCCTGCAGTACCAATCCCTGCATTTCTCAAGCCTCCGATGCCAGTTGATCCTCGTAGGATCGACCCCTCAAGCTTTCCGCTTCCTCACCAGGCAGTTGGGAGATGGTCGAGTTCACAGAGCTCCAATGTCCAGGGGTATGGGCCATCAAGTGTAGCCGGAGATTCGGTGTTCTGCATGTGCGACTTGGATGATATCGCGGAAGAGCATCCTAGTCCAGCCTATCGGCAGAATATGGGAGGTAGATTGTCCACCAGTGGATCATCCATTCATACTAGGCAAGGGAGGTGCAGAGCTTGCTTGAGGCGATCTGCGATGGACAGCACAGCTGGCAACTTCGCGTCTCTGCCTGGCACACCTCTAACACCTGGCTTTAGTCGAAACTCGAGCGTAAGACGACCCCGTCGGAAACGAGTGCCTGAAGTCTCGCAGAGAAGTAAGATTAACGTGGCAGGCCGCCTTTATCAGGGTGAATAATTAGAATATAACTGTGCTTGTATTACATAGCTGTTACTTTACTAGCAGAATCATTATCGATTATTCAGTGTGGGCTATATGAAGAAAATCGAACAGTGCTGACCGACATGGTCGAAGGAAGGACCGGGCCAGTTGAAGTGACCGACCCACAGGCGAGGTTTTGCCTAGCTGTGGATGTCCGTTGATAGCCAACTACCTGTCACTATCTGTCAAGCATGCAGATCACGGTGTCTGGCACGTGATTATCGTCTGTATATCGCCATGAGCACGCCTTTGCGATGTGTCTCGACCACTTATGACGGGACAGTACAGCCAATGGCTGTCAATCGCTCAGCCTGTGCATCGACAAGTTCCCACAGCACCAAGGTTTCCGTGAAGCTGTTTGGGGCTGGTCTTCACCGCGACTGCTGATTTGGACCATGCCAACGGCCACCAGCACCACTGGCAGCAACGAGACCACCAGTCTTCTCTACTCCAAGCTGTCCGCAGCGAAGGACTACTCGACCTTCCTGCTTGGAATGGCAGAGCACGATCCACCGGTAGTCGTCATACCAAGCAAGGGCAAGGCTCGTTCTTTCAGACCGTCAGCTCCCGGCAACAACGATGATGCTAGCGAAGACAATCATGCTGGCGAAGGAAGCCGACAGCACGATAGCAACGGCAGCAGCAACGGAGCGCAGAACAAGGGAGAATACAACCCTGTCATAACAATACTCAAAGGCATCTGGACCAACCACGACTTGAGCCTAGATAATGTGGGATCAGTAGCTCGAGATCACCTGGCAAACGAACGGACTTTCCTAGCATGGATGCGAAGTAGGTTGCTTGAAGAATGCAGAATCACCGAACATACATCTGATACACCTCCTCTTGCTCTGTGAATTTTAGCAAGCTTGGCTCTGTCCAGCATCGGCGTGGCTATCACACAGCTCTTTAGGCTGACTTCCTCCAGCTATACCCTCCCAACGCGGCCCGCACAAAGTGCACAAGGCACGCCTTCTTCGTTAGTTTCGGCACTACCTACACTACAAGCCGAAGATCTGTCAGCGGCTGTAACCTCTCTCATCGCTACTGTTCAACAGCAACAGCAAGCGATTCTTGCTTTGGGACTATCTACAGACGCAGAGAGGAAACGGTATCAGAAACTAGGGAAGCCAATAGGAGGCACTTTTCTCATTCTAGGACTAGTGTTCATGGCATTAGGTGAGCTTCCGTAATACGTCCTAAGTTGCCCACTGTCACGTCTGATGCCTCTTCTTTTTTGCAGGAGGACATCGATACATTTCTATCCAGTACCATCTTAGTAACAACAATCACTTTCCACCAGCTAGAAGGAGCGTGCTTATTTCGTCGTTCCTCGTTATGGCACTCCTCATAGCTACCTTTGCCAGTATTTTGACGATTGACTAGATTTGATGACAAGTGAAAACCTCGCTGGCTCTCGCTAGTCAAGCCCGGCAACAGCAGTAAGCATCCAGAACAGTGTTGGCTGTGGTAGAATAGTACCACATCCCTCAGTACATGTAGCATATCGTGTTCTTTCCTCTCTCAAATGCATTCACGCCCAAACAGCGATTTACGCCACATTCCAAGCATGGTCCCCTTCACAATGCCAGCCAGCAGTCCATCGGGCTGCACAGAATATCTCTGCAGCTGCTCAACTTCAGATTGTCTCGAGGGTAGTAATAGACACAGGCATGTCTCAGCCACGACAGCAGCGGAGCATGTCGAATGGACCGCGAGACTCGACGCAAGCTCCTCGACCTGTGTCGAGTTTCTACGGAGGAGGAGGACCCAGCGGCACGAACAATAGAGACAGCTACATCAGCACAGGCAACAGAAGCAGTGTGTTCTACAGTGGTGCAGATTACGGCAGCTATAGCCCAAGTGGAGTTCGTCCGCCTTTGAACGCAGCTGGAGCACAGCGAGATAGCTATTATTCCCAGATTTCCCAGAGACAGGACGAGCATGCGCAATATGATCCATACCATCAGCAGCCATCACCTTCAGCCCAAACTCCAGACCTGTATGGTGACTTCAACAAGTGCGTATACACCTGCCCTGAGCCAACCCGTTCAGCTTGTTTCTGATGCTTTTCGGCCCTATTCTTCCAGCGTTGGACCAAAGGTGGCGGACCGCATGAGCTCGTACGACCGCTCACCAACAGCCAACGATACACAGACTTCACTTCTCGCGAAAGGCAACCGTATGTCAATGGCAGGGGGAGAGCTAGTCCCTACGCCTGAATTAGGCAAAGACTGGGACATAGATGAAGGTCGTCGGAGCAAAGCTATCACCGAGAAGCCCAAGAGTGGAAGCGGGCTATACAAGGGCTGGTTCAAGAGCGCTAAAAGGGCAATGAAATGGAGATACTTCATCTTCGTAGTCTTCGGATTTCTTTGCTGGTGTGTCATTTCGTTTCGCCACTTCTCCGTCACGTGCAGAATGCAATTGCGAGCTTATGCTGACCAGACGGATGCGACTCTTTCCTCCCCTGCAGTCTCGGTGCACTGCTTTTCTTCGTTATACCACGCGTGCCGTCACTCGAGCTGTCTGTGGATACGCCCTTAACAGCTGACAATCGCAACGTCACTTTCACGCGTCTACCCGCGCTCTTCAATTGGAACGCTCAGCTCAATGTGGCTATCGACGGTCGCTCTAACTGGATTCCTGTACGTCAGCGTTGCACTGTAGTTTGGCTTTAACGCTTCTCATGCTTCCATCGTGCTGGCCTTTTCCCGTACAGTTCCATTTCACGGCGTTCACGGTCAGTCTGTACGATTTGAATACGAGCAAGAAGGTTGCGGAAGGAGGCATCACCGACGGACGCAGCAATTTTCCGGGTCGGAAGCTCACGCCAACATCGATAGATCTCCGTTTCTTCTATCGCGGCAACAATGAGAGCGATACTACGTGGAAGGATTTCTACAATGCTTGTGCGCACAAGTACAACGGCGTGCAGCGGCCCGGATTAGACTTTACTGTGGAGATCAAAATGGGAGTTCGAGGTCTCATTGGCGAGAAGACAACTGGAACGACAGTGACTAGCCTAGAATGCCCGATAGAACTTGCATCCGACAATGCATAGCTGCCATGGAATATTTCTGCCTTCATGACTCGTCTGCTAGTCTCGAACGGACACTGTCCATTAGATCCATTGATACTATTTGTAAGAGTACTTCGACATTTACCACCCCCTCATGACAGGAAGTCACATCCATACAGCTACATGTACTTGTCCTGGCAAGCCCGGCCTTCGTCATGGACAACTCGTTCTTATTCGGGCACTAGATCTTTCTGCAGTTGCGAACTGCCGGCCATAAGTCCTCCGTCTACGTTGAGAGTCGTGCCGGTAATCCAGCTTGCTTCGGGTGAAGCCAGAAAGTAAGCTGCATTCGCCACATCTCTGCCTTGACCGATCCGCCCGAGAGGATAGTATTTCTTCAGGTTTTCTAGGACTTTGGGACTCTTCGCTAGCCTTTCTTTCCATAAATGTGTCTCTATGGTCCCAGGGGCAATGCACACTGCTCGTATGCCATTTGGCCCGTATCGGACAGCCATGTTTGAGGTCAGGTTGATAACGCCAGCTTTGGCAGCTGAGTAGGCTTCTTCTCCAATACCTGATTGCCCATTCACTGATGCTATGTTTATTATGACTCCGCTCTTTCGCTCCATCATGGACGGTAGCACTGCTTTCGAGACCAAGAAGACGCTCTTCAGCGTCAGTTGAATGCTATCATCCCAGACTTCATCGGTGCAGTCGTGGCTGAAAGCATCCAGATTTATTAGGTAGAGATCACACTTAGTAGACTCAGGCAGAGCTTACAGCCCGGTCCCTAACGAAGCTGCCGCATTGTTGACGAGGCAGTCAATCTGGACAGGATGAAAGTCAGTCTTATTCTGTGCTGCAGACAGGGAGTGTTTGAGCTCACCTTGCCAAATGTCTCCAGGGCTTGCTTGACAGCTATGCAAACAGCCCCACTAAAAGTTAGCATTTTCGAGACAGGTCGTTTTTGCCAGAACATACCTGCTTGCACACTATCCGACTTGCAAACGTCGAGATGTAGCGCGAGGCACTTCGCTCCAGCATCTTCGACAGCTTTTTGAACACTTTCCAATGGCTTGATGTCGGTAGCTACTACATTGTAGCCTGCTTCCGCAAACCGGATCGCTGTACATGTTCCAATACCGCCGCCAGCTGCGCCTGTTACCAGCACGACCGGGCGAGAATTATTTTGAGTATTCACACTGGACGTTGATGCCATCGCGACCTTTTCCATATGCTTGTTTGAGACGAAAGGCAGTCAACGATATTTATGGGTATATTCTTGCAGTCTCTTGCCGATCGCGCGAAAGCGACAGAATTGCTGGCGTTGAAAGTGCACCGAACAAGCCTTGTTACATACATCTAAACCGATATATACGGTAAAGAATACAGCCAGATCTCGTGACACTGAGCTCCCCACAATCTAATTTCAGTTGCCTTCCAATGCCGGCAGCTCGGTTCGGCTGTGCCTAAAATTGATAGGAACCGAAGAGTGCTTTCTGGCATAGCTCGAGCCGACACAGCAGGGTGAATGGATCTTGGGTGAGATCGGGCCGGTAACCGAGAGTCTGCAAGCTCAACAAGCTCTGCTTGGTCCCAAAAGCCCAGAGCAGGCGTCTCATTGGACCGCTTAATAGCGGTGTATATCACTATCTCATAGACCGTGAGCTCGGCATCATATATCTCCAAGGCTAGTGATTCTCGGCCGGTGGCATAGCCGACGTGCTCCACATGTCCAAGAAGGATGGAAGATTGCTCGCTGGTCAGCTATACCTCGTTTCCTGCTTATTCTGATATATTGCATACAGCTCAGACCTACCCTCCTCTTGTGTGATCCGTACGACGCGTTCCCATCTTCAGGCACAGACACAGATACAAAAGCCGCCACTGGATCTCCGACGACCATGTCACTAGATACGAGGACTTCTGTGCTGAACGGTCTGGCACCCAAGTATGAAGAGATCTTCGGCGAAAAGTACTCTAACCTCTACAGAGAGCACATCGGTGAGTAGCTTTTCCATCTTACCTGACCATGCAGGCGCCAGACTGACATTCTGTCCAGCTGGACGAAGACTCGCGCATGATATGACGATTGAAGAGTACCGCGCCAACCCAGTGATTCTTAGCTTCGGTGGAGCCCCTGGTCCGGAAGTGGGCAAGATTGATTCTATTCAAATTCCGGTCGAAGACGGGACAAAGATCACCCTTAAAATCTACTATCCAAAAGAATACGATGCGCAAACCTCCGGTCTCCTACCTTGCTATCTTAACATTCATGGAGGCGGGTGGGTTATTGGAGACTTGGGAGATGATGAATCTTTCTTGCGTACTGTTTGCCAATCATGCAATGCCATTGTCATCGATGTGGGGTATCGACTTTCCCCAGAGTACAAGTTCCCTATTCCCGTCACAGACTGCTGGGATGCTTTCCGGTGGGCAGTCCAGAATGCCTCTCAAATTGGAATAGACAAGAACAGAATAGCTGTGGGAGGTTTCTCAGCTGGAGGTCACATATCAGCTATAATCTGTCAACTGGCTCGCGACCAGAACTTTGAATGCAAGCCTTGCTTTCAACTGCTTGTTATTCCAGTATGTGATGCCACGGCACTTGACACAAACCTGAACGTTCGCAAAGGTGAGTGAGGTGTCGATAATCACATCTAGCGCTGGGCTGATCTCACTCCGTTTCTTGCAGATTCGCCATACGCCAGCTGGACCGAGCATTACCATGCACCATTCTTATCATATGCCAGGATGAGCGTAAGCGGAGTGAATACCACTCGACTTCATCCTTTCTGACTTTCCATGCCTCTCAGTGGTTCTATCGCTACTTCTTGCCGAAGAATCCTTCGGAGGCCCTTCTTTCGGATCCCCTTCTTTCGCCAATCAAAGCGGAATCTCTGGCGGATCTTCCACCTGCCCTCGTAGTGCCCGCTCAAGTTGATGTATTGTCTGACGAAGGCATAGCTTACGCGAAACGGTTGGCCGAGGAGAATGATGCTTGGACCCAGCTCTGGCTGGCACCCGGCGTTCCCCATCCCTTCCCCCATCAAGTGACAGCGCACCCGACAGCTGCAGAATTCAGAAGATTGGCCGTGCAGAGACTCGGAGAGGCTTTTGATGGAAAGTTGACTGGTCGGCAGTTTATATCAAATGTATAACTTCAGAGATAATCCCATCGTGTATTGCCTTACCGATAGCCTTATCAGTCGTGCCGATATAGTATAATACAGCTGCTAGATAGCACACAGTCAAGCCGAATGGCGTGACTGATGATTCGCATCGCTAAGAAGTACTATTGCTATGTAGACGGAGAGTGCATTCAAGTAGCAGAAGAGCTTGCCTTGACCGATTTGTTGCCACTCGGCGCACCAAGTTGTGGGCGACTGGAGCCGGAGCAGAGGCCGTGTTGCTTTCGCTCGCTGCGTCGACCCAGAACAGCAGGGCCATTGACTGAACTGCGAGGCCGCAGTGGGGCAGGAGCACTCATGATGGAAGCGCAGCAACAAGGGTTTGCGTCATCCATCTCCTCGGACGCCTCGATGAACTCGTCCTTCGACCTCCCGGCGACGGCAAGCACATCGGCTGCCAGGTGCGTGACAGAAGGTCTGGAGAAAGAGGGACACGAGAGCCAGCGATCCAGTCCTGACGCTCACCTCTGCAGACCGTACGCCAAAGGACAGCGCAGTGCTACTGGTGAGTCGTGGCCTGTCCTTGCGACCGTGCGAGGTGATGCTTCTCCCAATGAGCCGAAGCCTCTATCGGGTCAATCGTCACAGCTCGGAATTGGTACAGATGTCCCATGAATGATGTGTGGAGGCGCTTTGGATGAACAGGAGCTGACTATACTGCCTCTACCATCCTCCCGATGTTCGGCGCAGCCTGCGACACCTGCCATGCCAGAAAGACGAGGTGCTCTGGCGAGATACCATGCGCATTTTGTCTGTCTCGAAGCATTCCATGCGTCGTCTCAGATAGTGCTACAAGGTCCGCCAACACGAAAAGACCGCGTCTAAGCTCTACACCCAGCAACGTTACACCTGGGTGTGTATTCTTCCTTATCTCTCTTCTTGGACTCGCCTAGTTTACCGCCTTCTATTCTTTCACAGCCCTGCTTCCCGAGCTCCCCAGCAGCCCGTACCTTATGTGGCTTCACATCAGACCACCAACCTCCTACCTCCCATCGACAAGTCCCTCTTCAGCCCGCCTTCACGCAATCCAGTGCCACTGTCCAGCATTCTTGGCGGAAAATCGAATCAGCTTGCGGTTGGACCGTCTCCTCCACTCCAGCTAGATGGCGTTACCCACCGCCTTGAAACTTATCAGCAGTCTTTTCCGGTGCGACAAGGTCCGAACCTTTCCCCTTCAGGTGCTAGCAACATCTCGCTTGCAGATTCAAACGTAGCACCCCAAGATACCGAGCACTCTGTATCGGGAATTATACTCACCAGATATCAGCGTCCGCCAGCAAAGATATCAGAGCCTAGCATACCACAGCTACTTGATCGACGCAGTTCTGCCAAGTATTTCGATGCGTATTGTGAGCAGGCTTTTCAGAAGCACGCAGCATCCAGGCTGGCACATGGCTAATTCGTTCTTGTGTTGACAGTTTCAGAAGCAGAATGGCTCTACCAGTTGTTTCCTTTGCCTCAGTATATTTCAGCGTACGTCTGGATGTCCAAATGAATTGATACCTCGGCTTACCCTTCTCACCATTCTTGATATGCCCGCAGATATCACGAAGCTGTTTGGGCCGCAGAAGATGGTAGCCTTCCCCATGCATTGACGGCTGCTCCTGTCGGAATGAGCTCTATCTTGGCCGCTCTACTGGCATTGGGAGCGCTGTTTGAACGCAAAGTCGAAGATAGCGAACGCCTGTACCGCGCAGCTCGGCAGTCGTACCTTGACATCATAGACCTCGCCACGCTGGAGTCGATCCAGCTTGCTCTTCAGCTGGCCGTATTCGAAATCAATACAAGTCGCTCAAAGTCGGTGTGGAGCTCGTTAGCTGTGGCCGTTCGACTGTCGCATTACCTTGTATGTACCGTCCTTTATTCTCGCTGATCCGCAAAACTGAAGCAGCCTGTCTCCAGAACCTACACAGAAAACCGGCATTGGCGGGAAGAAGTCCGGAAGAAGCTCTTCGGCGGTGTCAGCTGTGGTACAACTGCTTTGTCCACGATTGCTGGTTCGTCGATATCTTGAAGACTTGCAGGAAGTCGATTAACGCCACTTCACTTACTTCAGGCTCTCCTTATCGTCTGGTCGGCCTGCGCTAGCTGCAGATGGCGATTCTGATTTGGATTCACCCTGGATTCCTCCAAGTCCTGGACAATTTCAGCTGGCCTCTTCGCCAATTTTCGGAATGCGGGTGCGCCTCTCTGCGATCTGGACAAATGGTGAGCTGGTCGTGTCCAGTGCCTGACGTAAACTGACGTCGTCGACTCGCTCGTAGTCCACGATCAGCTGTATCGTCGACGCGCAACCTCCGCATCAGATGTACCATGGATTCAACGGCTGCCTGCTCTTGAGAACGACTTCCAAATTTGGGCGCAGGACATGCACAATATGTCGACCAGTGTTGTTACGAACAGACCTGACAAGAAACAAATGCAGGCTATACTTCTGGCGCAAGCTCTCATGCGACTCATAATGCATCGCAGTTTTCTGATACAACGCGGACAACTCGACTCGCAACAGGCCTTGATGCGGCAACGACAGATATCCGAAGCAGCTGTCTTGGATGGCGCCATCACGGTCATCGATACATGCAAAAGACTTGTACAGCTTGGCATTCACCTCAGCTTCTGGTTTCTTATCGTCGACCTCCAGATTGCCTGCCTTGCGCTGTGCGAATATCTGCAAAACCAGCATGACAAACCGACCGGAACAGACATCAGCAGACCGGAAGAGGGTCTCAAGGTTGCGACCAGTCTACTACAAGAGATCGCAGATAGCGGTGAAAATGCTGCAGTCAGTCAAGTATTGGAAGCGGTCAAGGCCATCCAGGATGCCTGGAATTACCAGACAATGCAGCCCTGTCAGCAAGCTATAGTCTCAAATCAGTTTCAAGTAAGGCTCATATTTTGGTCACGGTCCTAGTCAGTGTACTAATCGCCCGTTCACAGCAAAATACGACTTCGCAGACTCAGCAAGCCCAGACTCTGCCAATGGACCCTACAATCTTGCTGCCTGATCAATCATTGGCTTTCACAAACGGCAACGCTGGAATGGATTTCTTCGGGGCACCTCTGGCTGATTTGGACTGGCTGAACAATTTCGGAGCTGGCGGAAACATATTTGACGGATTTGTTGCAAGTCCCGCGCCCGCAGCAGAGAATTTGGCCTGGTGGATTGCTCCGCGAGGCGCAGAGCCTTAGCAAGCAAGCCCTGAGAGCAGTGAGATGGGAAGGCAAGCTTGAATCTGCGGATTCGATACCTGAACACACTGCCTGTGTATGCTGGATTGTGCTCTCTGCTGCAGCAGAGCAGGTATGAGTTACATAAGCATATTTATCGTGTCATTGTATATATCGACAATATTGTCACGCAAATGCAAAAGCTTGAATGCAAGACGACTTGAGTATATTCATTCGTGGTCAGATATTTGCGTATCGAACTGACAGAGTAGCACGCCAATCGTGCGTCTAATCGTTTACAATAGCTACTTTGTTGGCGAGACCTTTGTCAAAAATCTCGTATGCCTTGTGTGCTTCCGAGATAGGGAACTTGTGCGAAATTAACGTTTCCGGATGCATCTGCCATTTCACCAAATCCTCGCAGAGTTGTTTTCCTTCGTTGGCGGAGAATGTCCAGCTTCCCCTCATTGTAAGCTGCTTCTGGATAACCCATGGTGACACTTGAAGCGTGACATCTCCATACCCACCAATCATCATCGTTGTCCCCCAACGCTTGACCGACCGGACCGCAAGGACACGAGCGGGGGCAGCGCCAGTAACGTCGAAAGTATAGTCGAATCCGACGTCACGTGGGGCTACTCCGTCCTCCGCAATGGGAACATCTTCCTCCTTTTCGATAATCTCGATGCCTAGCGTTTTTGCAAATTCTCTTCTCCCAGGAACCAACTCGTATCCGTATACCTTTGCTCCGAGTTTCTGGCACACTTGGGACACAGCTAGACCAACAGGTCCCAGGCCTATCACAAAACAAGTGGAACCAGCTGCTGGCTTAATTTTCATCACTGCAGAGTAGGCAGTTCCGCTGAGGGACAAGATATCAGTATGATTGCTTCTGTTCTCGTTCATATCTTATGTGACTCACTATCCACAGGCTACACGAGCAGAATTGGAACAAGGTTAGCATAACTTGATTGCAAAGATGTCTGCCAGCATCATTCCATCGTGTTATTTTGCAGCTCACCTATCATAGCGCCATCCAAGTATGTGAGATAATCGGGGAGCTTGATGAGGGTTTCAACGTCGCAAACGATATACTCTCCGTGCCCTCCATGTCGCTGCCATCCGTAGGCACGGCGACCTTCGCCTCCTTCCCATTGACCTTGGGCGTTAGGTGTGCCGAGCTTCATTGGAGTAGTACAGGAGCAATACCGCGTCTCGGAACAATCCTGACATTGGTAGCACCCTCCAACGTGGAAGACCAAGCAACGGTCGCCTACGGCATACTTGCTGTCTGTGCCTTCGCCGAGCGCAACGACTTGTCCAGCAGCTGTATCAGAGGTAGAGATATAAGCTGACTAGTTTGCGAACGCGCATGCACCTTGCTTACGTTCATGCCCTCCTATGATGTCGTCGAAGTAGCCCTCTTGGTTCTTCATCCATTTACTTAAAAAAAGAATGCATCAGGCAGCTGGACTCAAGTTTGAAGCAAAAATACCATGCAAGCTCACGATGCAGGCAGCCTGTAAATGGCATGTAGATCGCTACCGCAGATACTTGAGGCTTTCATCTTTAGCAATACCTCTCCTTTTCGAGGCTCTGGTACTGGGAAGGACTTGATTTCTACCTTCTTATCTCCAAGGTATACCATCCCTTGCATAGTTTTGGGTACTTGGAAGGTGGAGCCCATTGTATGTTGAAGATTGACGACGGCTGAGACAAGCGCATGGAAGTCAGATTAGGGTCAGCTGCTGACTGTAAGACAAAGTTTCTGAGGCAGATGTGCTCGAGCTTTGAGAGAATGCGTGAGGCTGCACGGTCAACTGCCAGACCGATGCTATTCCCCTGGCTTTCAATCCTGATGATACGATACTTCGACGCATTCTGTCACTAGTCTTGCACTGCTGCCTCTGGACTGCAGGAACTTACCTAGCGAGTTTGGTACTATCGGATGCCTTCGAGCACTTGTGTTGAAGAAGGACTTCAAAAAGGCCGGGTCTCCCAATCTCTCTCTCTCTTGCCTTTATATCAATCAGCCATCGATCCCGCTATCGTCGGCCAGACCGAGGCTCCACCGAACC
Source organism: Cystobasidium ongulense (assembly GCA_022835595.1). Classification (NCBI taxonomy): domain Eukaryota; kingdom Fungi; phylum Basidiomycota; class Cystobasidiomycetes; order Cystobasidiales; family Cystobasidiaceae; genus Cystobasidium; species Cystobasidium ongulense. The sequence continues at coordinate 28,968 of BQUP01000013.1, read as the reverse complement.
GGCAGTAGCCGCTTCTTTACGGGATTCACGATACACCATATCGCTCTTGGCAACTCCCGGTAGCCCACCACGATCAGTGTCGGCTGTAGTCTATCTGAACTAGATCAAAATTGCCGCATTATCGGCACGCCCAACACGATTGGCTTGATAGGCCATCCTGACACGGGCGTACTGGTGTCTCGACCGGTACCGTATATGGAGACTCTTGGAGCGAACGAAGGGACCCTGCATCTGTGGTGTGGGTAGCTTGGAAGCTTATCAGCTTTCGGTCCTCTGCGATGGGTTTTTCGGATTTCCCTAGAAGTGATCGACTTTATATGTACCGATATTATCAAAGCCGAAGCTGGAAAGCGTCGGCGCTTCCAACCGAGAGATACATTGCTTCGATCCTCCTGCATAAAGCCGGGTGTTAATGGGCTTACCCTCTTCGTCTCCGGTCCAAACAACACTCTCTGCCCTCAGCCACTCTAGCTTCTCCGTGGAAGCGTCAACAGCATGCCCATCATGAATACCAAGAAGCTGCCTATTTTTACACCGTTCCGCCAGCTCCTTATAACCGGATTCGTCCTTTTCGCTTGTCCTGGTTTGTACGGAAGTATCACCGGTGCGTTTATTGAGTTCTAGCAGAAAGTCTTGGTGCTCGTTTACTACAATACTGACGCTCAGTGTACAGGTCTCGGCGCAGGTGGTGGTAAGCCCAGTTCAGCTCAAGTCGCCAATATAACCAACTGCGTGCTCTATGGTAAGCTTGAATCCATTGCTCGTCTTGCCACAGGAGCTGAGCCCGACTCCATCTTAGGTGTCTACACTCTTGTTGCCTTCGTGGCCGGATCTTTCGTGAACGTTTTCGGAGTCCGCGCAACGCTCTGCATTGGAGCCGTCGGTTACCCAATCTATGCCTCTGGTTTATGGTATGTTCATTAAGCATAAGTTCCTTCGCTGGGACTAACACAGGACCACCAGGATCTATGATCGCACAGGACAAGAAGTCCCGCCTATCCTATTCGGTGCGGTTCTCGGTGTTGGCGCTGGCTTCTTATGGTCGGCAGCTGGCTTTGTCCAATATGCCTACGCCGACGAGTCCCAGAAAGGTCTCTATATTGTAGTCCAATGGCTCATGGTCGCATTTGGCTCCACCATGTAAGCAGTGCCCGATTAAAACAGCACTGAGGCACCACACAGCTGATACCCGGAACTTTTGCAGCGGAGCAGCCATTGCCTTTGGAGTGAACTATGATAAGGTGGACTCCGCGACGGGCTCACCCAATTCTGTATATATCATATTCATCGCGATTGAAGGTAAGATCCACGATAAGCTAATCTTGGGCGCGATGATAGCTGATACTTTCCACAGTCATTGCCATCATCTTTGGCCTTCTCTTCATTGTTCACCCGAGGCATATTCGAAGATCCGATGGAACCGCTATTGCCGTCTTCCAAGCCAAGCGAACCTTCAAAGAAGAACTCATTGACTACCTCAAGCTCACGAAGGACTGGAAGATTTGGGCGCTTTATATCATTGGCTTGTCGTCCGAACGTAAGTGGCGAAACCAGAAAATCTCTTAGAAACTTCGCTTACCCCCCGCCCCTCCCCCTCGGTAGTCTGTCTATCTTTCCAATCAACTATGTCGGCCCACGCATACAACCTGAGAACTCGTTCACTTGTTTCCATGTGTTTCTGGATGATCCAAATCCCTGCCACTCTGATGCTGAAGCCAATCTTCGACGCCGATCTACCAAGACGCACACGCGCCTACATGGGCACTACCTTCCTATTGATCATCACCATTGCGGTCTGGGCAACAGAAATTACCTGGCTAAAAGGATCAAATGGCATCATAATTGGCGAAGAACCCTTGAATTTGGACTGGACCGATTCCGCTTCGCGAGTAGGACCCTTGTTCGCAGGGTACGTGCTCAACGGATGTATCTATGCCTGCTGGCAATCGGTGGTACAGTACACTATCGCCACGCTATCCAATGATCCTAAGGTAGGCTACCACGGCACTGAGCCAGGAACAGTCTCGGCATCGCATTTTGATTGACTTCCTGTTTCCCCGCAGATCTGCGCTCGATACGCTGGTCTTTTCAAGAGCGCTGTCAGTGCTGGTATGACCGTCAGCTTCGGAGTAACAGCTGGAGAAGTGAGTATGAGTTCGATACATGAGCTTTTCGCACATACTGCGTCAGAGGAATTTGCTTACCTTCCGCTTTCAGGTTGACTTCCTACCTCAAGCCTACTGGCAGGCAACACAGCAATTCGTATCCTTGGCGCTCCTTTTCTTCGTATGCTGGTTCGTCAAAGAAACCAACTACTATCAGGAGAGGGACGTTGTTGTTCCAACTTACGTCGAGAAGATCGTTCACGGAAGAGTCGATCTCGAAGCTTTGAAGAGAAACGCTGCTGATAACACTATCCCTGAAGAGATTGACGGCGGCAGAGCAGTGCCTGTTGAGAAAGCCCAGCCCATAACTAGCACCGACAAGCTCGAGAAATGATGAGAAGCTCAATACTGGTATAATGTTCGACTGTTCCATGTAAACACGTCTATTCTCGCGCATCACGGCTTTGTTTGCTGGACCTGCTGTCAGCAGACACTCCTAATTAGAGAGCTCCTGCTTAGTATATTATGTTTGACTTATATGTGCAATGGGACAAGTGAATTACATTGACTTTGCAATACGTGTTGAACTAAATGAACAACTTAGTCTATTTGGCAACAGCCATGCACTGAATCTCAATGTCGCAATCTCGAGGGAGTTTGCTGAATAGAAGGAATCATAGTAAGCGACCGAAACAAAGCCTTTCGGGTGCTTCCGCTACTCACCCAGCTTGTATGCAAGTTCGTGCGGGCTTGGGAGACGGGAGAGCCTGACGAGGATAGCAGTGTCAGTATATCTTGCGTCAGAGACGCTTGCCAGGTACACCCATACTTTTTCGTAGATAACGTTGATCTTGTCGAAATCTTCCATTCGCTTGAGGAAAATCTCAACCTTTAGAACGTGTTCCCAGTCCGAGCCTGTAGTTTGCAGGTCGCGAGGAAAAGGCGAAGTGGAGAAAGAGGCTGAGCGACGTTTCGAGCGCGAAAGTGCAACAACTCATGGCTCACCGGCAGTCTCAAGGACTTTGCTCAGGTTAGATAGAGCTTGAGCCTAGTTTCAAGCATATGGTCAGCTTGTTCTTCCGCGAGTTATGGATATGCTGCAATGACCCACGCATTGTGCCTCAACGCCGTCTGGAAGCTTGCCGTTGGCGTCCTGGCCAATCTGGCCAGAGCAGAGGATTAGTCCTGCCGCTGACTTGGTAGCATGGGCTGGACAACGTCAAAGTAGTCGTGTGAGCCTCTCTGCCTGGACTGCAGCCTCAAGTGCGTGTGCAGCTCTCGATCACGCTTCCACACTCACAGTAGATGTGTTTGGCGGGAGGCAGGTCCGGGCAGTTGAGCTTCTCGACGGAGGAAGACATGGCGTATTGTTGGTGTGGTAGTGGAAGAGTGTTGAAGAATTCAGATTCTGCTTGATGGAGAGAAGCAAAAAGCTACTCGCTTGCCCGACCGCGTGGAGTCGGCGCGAACCGAAGCATGTGATCAAGCGAACCGATGCTCGCTCGGCAATTGACGCACTGCGGCAGGAAGCGGCTTTCGAGCAGGACACCTCATTCTTGACAGACATGTACTGCTGAGAGTTGTGTATGCTCTGTTCCATCGCTGTCACTCACATCTCATCACATACGCCAGCATGACGACCTACAATCCACCTGTCACGGTGCCGTCGAAAGAGGCGCTCCTCGCCACTTTCAAGGGCAAGCGAGTCTCTGAGATTCAGACGCCCAATCTCATTATTGACCGCGAAACGTTCATTGCGAACTGCAAGCGCATGAAGAAGGCAGTGGATAGACTAGGTTGGGACTTCCGAGCACATGTCAAAACACACAAAACGACAGAGGGTGCGCTCCTGCAATGCCAGCACACAGGCACAAGCAAGCTTTGTGCAAGCACTTTGCCGGAAATGTAAGGATCCGAACGTCGACGCAAGACAGAGTATCGGCTGACCTCTTGATTCAGACGCGACTTGTACGAAGCTGGCGCATTTAGCAAGGGAACGGTAAAGGATGTAAGCGCGTGGCGAATTTCGCTTAAGATAGCTCGCTCACTCCGTTTGCCAGATTGTATATACCATGCCCCCAGCTATTGCGCTTATTCCGAAGCTTGTAGAAGTGAAGGATCAGCTACACCGACAGGGTACCAAGCTTATCCTTATGGTCGACCACCCCGTTCAAATAGAGTCTTTGAAGGGACTTGCTGTGGCAGAACCCTGGTTGGTCTATCTGAAGCTTGACATCGGGTCCAAGTGAGCAGTTTCGTACACCAACTGGACTGATGCTGATCATCGCACAAACAGACGAGCAGGACAACCACCTGGTTCGGACTCCATGGGCCATCTCATCACTTCTGCATTACAAGCGCCGCACATCATTATTTATGGTACATATACGCACGCAAACTTCTCATATAGCGCCAAAGATGGAGCCACTGCTGCACAGTATCTCGCGCAAGAAATATCGGCGGCCAATGATTGCGCAAAGAGACTGTTGGCAATAGCTGACCAACACGGCATCAAGACTGTAGATACACTACACGAAGGCGCAATCAGACTTGCTGTTGGTGCGACGCCTACCGCCAACGCCGCTGGAGAGAAATGGGAGGAAGCACGCGCGGCAGCTGGCGTTTCGAAAGAGCAACTTGTTGGTAAAGTTGAATTGTAAGCGTTGGATAGTCTAAAACCTTTTCTTGCACAGGCTCTGACTGTACTCCCATAGACACGCTGGTAATTACTGTCTCTTCGACTTGCAGCAACAGGCGACTTCGCTAGTCACGCAAGACGACTGCGCGATGACAGTCGGTACTACCATCATTTCCGTTTATCCAGAACGAAAGGAAGCATTATGCGATGCGGGCGCTATTGCAATGAGCAAGGATGTCGGCCCAATTTCAGGATACGGCCCTGTCAGCTCCCCTGACCAGTTCTCGGGGTGGTCGCTAGGACGCACATCGCAGGAGCATGGTATCTTAGTGGCCCCTGCGGATGGCAGCAGTAGTGCATCGCCAGAAATAGGCTCCTTCGTGCAGATCACACCTCAGCATGCTTGCTTGACTGCAGCCCAGCACCCTTATTTCCTTGTCGTCCATGGTAGCGAGGAAGTTGTAGATGTCTGGGTGCCTTGCAAGGGCTGGTAGACGTGGAGTCCCGGAAGCTTTGTTAACACAACATTTCTTGCAATATAGTTCACATTTCGCACTACAACGCGTCCTTCTGCGCTTGTCGGATCTTGCCCACGTCTACTATGCGAAGATGCACTGGTACTATCTTCTCTAGCTCATTGTACCATAAGTACCGACTTGCGAACATGTATAGACGCCTGAACCACAAGACCTGCGACTTATGCTGCTTGAAAGCTCCCCTTGTTTTGAGGTATTGCCATGGCGAATTGATGAAGAGGCTAGGGTGTGAAGAAAAGGGGTGCAAGTAACCGTTTTGCAGTTGAGCAGGAGTGAACTCGGGATGTTTGGGTAGGAAATCGTGTTTCTGCTTGGCGATGGGGTGTACGTCGGGATCCCACATCAACTTTGGTAGTGGAGTATACATACGCCAACGGTGTGACAAACGAACATATGGGTAGAGGAGGAGAGCAGAGTATTTCGACACTACGGAGCGCGCTGTCCGCAAGGTAAAAACTTTTGGAAACTCAAGATCGAGATTGACTGCCTTTGTCATAGCGGCGCAGAGAGCTCGATGGTTTGCGTGCCCTGATACGCCGGATTCGTCGAACGTTACAATCTGAGAAATCATACTAATAAGCCAGAGAGTTATCAACATGGCGAAGCCGGTCTGATCTTACAGTGTCTATCGACCACTTCTCGATATATGTTCGGACCCAATACTCGACCGCGTCTTCCGGCCACCAGACCTCGGGATCATCTGGTAATCGCCTGCGAATGATGATTCATCTTAGTGGCTTGCGCTTGTGTTGAGTTTGGGCAGGAGGAATAACGCACTCGTGGTCGAGTACAATGCAATTTTCGGGTGTGATACCGTATGCTAAGCATGCACCGCGCATTTCTACCGTACGCGTAGGCCCTAGACCGTCTTTTCCTCCTGCTGACAGAGACAGTATGTGTCCTGTGGGCGTGATGTGCGTGCCATCTGGCGCCTCGTGCTCGCTGAGAAGGTTGAAGATGCTGGGCGCAAAGAACATTGATTCATCGTCCGCTGCAAGCAATACAGACTGTAAGCCTAATTTCCGCTTTTTGAAGGATCAAGTTTGCGACGTACGATGCGCTACCAGCCATAGTATGCTACTGGCGCCGAGCAGTTCAGGACTAACGTTGCTTATTGAAACGCGCTCCGAGAAAAAGACAGCCCAGCTGTAAAGGAACAGTGAAGTTCCAACAAAAGCGGATATGGCTAGTTTTAAGCGCATCATCGGCCTTCCTGACCAGGATGAGCTTCTGTCCGAGCTCGTACTGATAGGTCTCGCATCGTCTTCATCGTCTTCGTGGCGATCACGCGCCTTCGACATTGGTATAACCTCCTGAATGGAGACAGCACCGAGATGGACGCCGTTATCAGAGATCTTAGGGCTTCTCGAGGATCTTTGCCGCTAACACCGTTGCTCCATTTGGCGACTTGGTTTCGCGGTGTTGAGCGAGTATCAACCTGAAGCGACTTGCTTGCTCGCAAGCCCTTCTTCTGCTGACTGCTTATGTTCTTAGGTCTGTGGTTGAGGAGCACAACGAAAGCACCCGCGTAGCAAGAACTGTCACCTTCGCAATCAGCGCATCAAAATACCATCATAGAATGGCTGCGCTTGTGGACGCTCGTGCCGCTCTGTCTTCGATTACCGGCCAATTCGCCCAGATCAATCTCTCGCAAGCAGCTCCAACACCACAGGACTATGCCAAATACGACTTTGAGCTCCCTCATGAGCGTTATGTGGGACTTCTCAAATGCCAGTTGGACCCGAACGCTCGAGAACTAGAAACTTTAGTGGTGCGCTGCGAGAAGCAAAAGGAACCTCCCGTTGCTCGTTCGAATGGTAAAGAGAAAGGCAAGAATAAATCAGGAAAAGGCACGCCAGTCGTAGAAGAACTCTACGAGATTGAGCTCCTCGATACGGTACTGTTTCCCGAAGGTAAGTTCGCAGTGCCCTACTGAGAATAAGTGAAACCGCCACTAAGTTTCGTATGGGATTCATTACATACTTCTTCCGCTGCTAGGTGGTGGACAAGCTACAGACTACGGCACTATTACTCCTCTAGACGCGGATGACCCAAAATCCGTCACCGTCAAAGAGGTTGTCCGCAGAAGTCTGAATGCTATACACTTATGCGATGCACCCATCGCGCCCGGAACCCGAGTTCTCGTAAAGGTGGATTGGGAGCGACGGCAAGATCTCTGCACTCAGCACACAGCGCAACATCTTCTTTCCGCTGTTCTAGAGCATCATTTCAAGCTGCCGACCTTAGGCTGGGCTTTAAGCGGGTTCCCGAACTTGAGCTACGTAGAATTGCCTCGATGCCCTACTCCTGAAGAGCTCGAGCAAACAGAGCGAATATGCAATGCACTTATCGTGGAAGGTCGTCGTGTTCGAGTCGAGCTTCGACTCGCAGAAGGTGATAATCGACCGGATACCCTGCCAATAGATTATATTGGTGGAGTAGTAAGAACCGTCATCATCGAGGATCTGGACGCCAATCCTTGTTGTGGTACACACTTCGCTTCTTTGGCGCCCATTCAAGGTCTACACGTCAGTCCTTTTACGACCCCTATACGCGGCACGAACACGCGCGTCTACTTTCTAGCCGGACCTCGTATTGGTCAGCAGCTTCAAACTTCCTTGACAGCCATGAAAGAGGTCGGACAGGAGTTGTCCTGTTCCGTGGACAGTATCAGCAGTCGAGTCAAGCAAACGAACGATAATCTAAAAGAAACTTTACGAAGGGAAAAGCGTCTCAGAGAGGAAATAGCCGATTACGCCGCATCTCGTATTCTTGAGAAAGCCAGAAGCAGTCGTACCGCTCCAGGAGCAACTCTCATTGCAGCTGTTGTCCGCGAAGAGGACTCTACCAATGACATGGACTTCCTCACAAGCGTTCAAGGCAGAGTGAAAGATCAGCTCAAAGGCGAGACTTCTCCCTACATCTTCGCAATCGCTCAGAGTGGTCATAGTACCCCTTCTCCAGATGGCTGCCTTCTTATCTTTGGTAATGACGATACTGTGGTTGCTAAAGTGGCAGACAAGCTGAAGAAAGGCGAGACGACTTACGGTCAACGTCTGAAAGGAGGTGGGAAAGGGCGTTGGCAAGGTAAATTGATCGCAGGGAGGTTCAAGAAGGAGCAAGATGAGCCTGTGCTAGAAGCCCTACTTAAGGAGGTCGCCTGATGGAAAACCTTGACATATGGCCTGAGATCTTCTGGATTGAATAACCGAGGCGAAGGCAAGGCAACCCATTTTGTAGCATATCAACTAAACGAGTGACGCACGCACTAGTGCGGCTTGTTTTGCATAGACAGCATAGCAATATACAACGACGATGTAGAAGATAGACTGATGCGAACGATGCGGGACGGACTTCTACTGTATAGACAGAACTGGAAGGAAGGTGAGGAAAGTCAGCAATAAATCAAAGGCTGTTGAAGGGGTGTGATGAGTGGGGGAAGGGAGTGTTGCTCAGGCATATGCTTGTCAATTGTCTATATTCAATCTTCATCCTCCCCGAGGGGAGTTGGAAAGTGAAGAAATAAGATTGTCATCTTTGAAAACGAAGAGGGAAAGGGGAACAGGGCGGAGAAACGATAGGGAGTAGTCTAAGGCTATAAGGTGAAAAGCTTACGAGAAAGGGTGTAGAAAGTCGCACACTATTCTTCCGCCGCAGCAGTCTCGGATTTCCTTTTCTTCTTCTTCTCTTTCTTCTCCTTCTTGAGAGCGACAGACTCATCGCCAACAGTGTCATCAGCGACACCTTCATCTCTCTTGCGCTTTTTCTTCTTCTTGCCTTCACCATCCACAGATGGTCGGTTCTCATCTGGTGCAATGAATTGTTGCATTCTCTCTTCCATACGCTCGGCTCGAACGACTTTTTCTTTATCTTCTCTTTCTTCCAGCTTTTTCCGCTTCTTCTCATGCGGCTTGAGGAAGTACTCTCCTGATTCAAGCTGTAAATCAATCTTGCGTGGTTGCTGTGGAGGTGGGAAGGGAGTGTAGACCTTCTTCTCCTTCTTAGGAGGAGGAGCGATATGTTGTGAAGTGGAGGCAAAGTCGGAAGGAGCGGTAGAGTCTGCCAAAGGAGGTGGGTTAACAGTCCAAGGCGCATTCGCTGGAATATTGTTGGTGCCTGTGAGATCGCCACGCTTCTGCTTGGCGGCTTTGCGCTTGCCGAATTGCGGGAGGAAACGTGACCAATCTGCTTCTGCTAGCTTAGGATCTTTAGCTAGTTCGCGCTTGATCATCAATTCCTGTGCAAGGGAGGAATAGAAAATTGTTAGCAAAGGGACTGAGAAATTCTGGAATCCAAGTTCAGGACATACCTTGATATGATAGATAGGATGGATATTCTTCATGCAGTCAAGCACAACTCGACGGACGTTTTTCAACCCTTTATATGGTCCCATTGCGGAAACAGTATTACCTTGAACGAGAACGTAGCATTCGGTGAGAAGTTCGATAGCCTTGAGGGTGGAACCGTTAGGTCCTAATATACGCTGACGACGCTTGACGAAACGTTCCTTGTTTCGGACGATATTGCCAATCTTGATTACATCGGCAGCTATGCCATCTTCAAGTATGCGTACGGCTTGTGGGAAAGGTACCGAACGCGAGAGGAGTTTGATCATATCTCTTGCTTTGAGGATGATGTAGGGATCATACGTCCGACGAGTGGTGCGCACGGTCATACTACCTTCTACAACATCGAGCGTGCACCCAATGCCATGCTTCTCGAGCGCAGCCGAGACGTGGCCCCATACCTCACGGAGGTAGGTCTCACGATATTTGGGAAAGAGAGTAGCGAAGGAGGATTCTTCGAGGAAAGGTTTATGCTCCTTCTTCTCGGGTGGTAAGAAAGGGTCGACCTTCCAGCTGTGATGCGCGACGAAACAAGGCAAGAAAGACGACTTGTCAGTATACATGCAAATTTTCGCCAAATCAGGCTGGCTAAATTTTCAGCACTCACTGGTCGATGTCGTCTGTATCCCATGCTAATGGAAGAGAACAGAGCGATGTGTGTTAGCAGATGGCACTGCTGACGCTGGGCAGTGCAACACACTCACGTTTCTCCTTGCGGAATCGTTTATTCTTGTTGACTACGGCCGTCGAGGTGGAAGCCTCGGGCTCTGCACGGGACAAGCAGAGGAAGAGCAAGCTGGTGTCAGTTCGATATGGTCCTCATGTGCATGCAGTGTGTGTGTCTCGTGCTCACCTTCGTCAGACATGTTGGAGTGAATGGTGTGGTGCGAAGAAGAGTGTCGAGGCCTGCTGCCTTCCAGTTTTGCAGCACGAGCTGGCCGCCACTTTCAAGGTCGAAGCAGGGATGGCTTAATGGCGGACAAGCCTCAGAGTAGGAATCGTGTGTGACACTGTCCTCGTGCTGACAGTCTCGCTCCATACATGCCATATCTCACATCTTCCAAGATCGTGGCGGCCGTCTCGACTCTCCGCCATGCCGTCCGCGTCTTTTCGGCGTATCTCGCCTGCCAACTTGCAGCAAGATACTTACTTGAAATATTGGGAAGCCTGGTCTTTGCAGTCTGAACATCACAACCACTGTCGCTCCACTATGCGCCCCACACCACGGTCCCTCCTCAACATCCTCGTGCCGGTGAAGAGGTGAGCTCCAGCTTCGAGCAGGCACTCTCCGGCATCATCAGCTCCGGTAGAAGCTGCCTCTGGAATACCCAAACTGACACAATTTTTCGTGTGTTTTGATGCACACAGAACTGTAGACTATGCTGTGTAAGTTGCTATGCTCGCCGAGGTTGAGCTGGCTGGCATGCACGAGCGTGTCGATAGCAAGACATCTGACCTTGAATGCCTGTCCATTCACCTTACAGCAAGATCAGAGTCAACTCAGCGCAAACGGCAGTCGAGACGAATGGCGTAAAGCACTCTATGGTAAGTCCGTTCAATCGGCTCGGTATACCTCTCGAGCTCACCCTCCTCCCCGCCTTTGCAATACACCACTCCCTCAGAACCCTTTCGACGAGATCGCTGTCGAAGAAGCAGTTCGCTTGCGTGAGCGACTGAAAGATCAAGTCAAGAGCATTACAGTGGTCACTATTGGATCCGCGAAAGCTTCCGATGTTTTACGCACGGCGCTTGCCATGGGTGCCGATACAGGCATTCACATCGAAACCGATGCCAAGTTTCCCGAATCATCGATACAGCCTTTGCTAGTCGCCAAGACCCTCGCAGCTCTTGTCAAGGATAAAGCAAAGGAGGTTGATCTCGTCCTCATGGGCAAGCAAGCTATCGATGACGATGCTTCGCAAACAGGAGGTATGCTGGCTGGATTGCTCAACTGGCCTATTGCAAACTTTGCAAGCAAGGTTGAAATTGAAGGCGGGAATAAAGCAACGGTAGATAGAGAGATTGATGGCGGACTCGAGAAGCTTTCCATGAGCTTACCAGCTGTCATTACAACCGATCTTCGACTCAACGAACCACGGTATGCCACCCTACCAAATATAATGAAAGCAAAGAAGAAGAAGATACAGAAGTATACCTTTAAGGATCTGGGTATCGATGAGTCGAAAGAGGTGAGACTGGAGACACTCAAGGTGGTAGAACCACCAAAGCGAAAGGGTGGTGCAAAGGTGGAAAGCGTAGATGAGCTCGTAGAGAAGTTAAAGGCAGCTGGTGCGATCTAAGCGATATTCTGGCAGCAGTCAATTTATCAACGTGTTATCATAGCATGTATTTGCAGTCAACATCGCAGTGCACTGTGTGCACCATAATCTACATAATTAACGGAGCTGTAAAAGTCGCACTAATTTTCAGGCAAAGTGAATGGCATGTTGGGATCAGGGAAATTTGCATCGTTGGATGGCAGCAATGTTGTCTTTGGGACTGCGTAACAGGTCGAAGTAATAATCAGCCATGCTTTTATTTCGCTGTTTTCGTTTCACAATAATCTGGTTTACCTTGTATTGAAGAGAATTTGGGTTTCGGGGGACACTCTCTATGTGATGGAAACATATTGAGTGTCAATAAAAAAATATGCAGAGAGAGAAGAGAATAATACGGGAACCTACCTTGGTAGTCTCGATGATCTCCTCGAGGTAAGGAGTCAATTGTGGAGAAGCGCGTACCCCCATACCAATGATCAAGCCGTGCCTTTAAACAGAACATGAGCATTGTAAGCAAGGTCTTGAACAACTGCAGCTCACCAATGCTTTTCCTTCAGTCTTGCAACAAGCTCGTCCAGCCCGCTTTCTGGTGAGGCCCTGTACCATTGGAACAGTTGAGTTTCATGTTTGGAGCATCCACAGGCAAGATGATGCTCACCAAACAGGAGTGAAATCTTCATATCCAGCTTCTCTCACTTCTTTAACGGTATTCTCTAGCATCTTCTTGATTTCTTGCGGATCGGCCAGAGCTTTAACAGCCGGATGATCCCAAGGGAGGCCAGTGAGAAGAATGGAGGGCTTGGACATATTTTAGATAGTATATAGTGAGGCTAGAAAGGTCAATGTATGGATGGGTTCAGAGGTAAGGGGGAGCCTTGCAGCTCTCTTCTCGATATTTGTACCACTGATCGCCACCCCGATAGATGCGACACGCCCGTCGTCTTCGGCAAGTCCACACACACGTGCCTCTCGGGCTGACGAAGACCGAGTAAGCAGACTACACCCGCTGGTCAGCAAGAGAGGCAATGACGTAGGTAATATATCGAGTACTGCAAGTGTGTCACCAACTCGCTAAGCTCATTCAGCCAACATGTCCGCTCCGAAAGATTCGTCCGCCAGCTGATTATAGGCGGTCTTAGCATTGCATTATTGCTGGCGTTAAGGATACCTCCCAAACCTAAGAGTAGACGAATGAAATGACGCAGAACTATAACTGATGAAAATGATACATAACGGACTAGTTCGAGAATTTGTCTGTAAATCTCTCGATATCTATGCTCTCTATTTCTCTTGCGACTTGCGTTTTGGTAGCTACCGCCGACTGAAGTTTCTCTACGCCCATTTTCCGATGACTGACATTGCAATAATACCCGCTAGCATAGAAACAGCAGCTACGATGACTGTTGATGTTTTAGCCGTCCTCAAATCTCCAGCTAGCCAATCTCCCACTAGAAGTTGAGCAATACCAGCGTATAGAAGGATACCAGCGGAAATGGAATCGAGGATACCGATGGTGAGTAATGTGCTGGTAGCACCCAGACTGAAGCTATTTCTAACGCCCATTCCCTATTGTTATAAGCATGTCAGATTACGCTACAAATGCAAACTTGATGAACGCCACTCACAATTGCCATGCCCAGTGGGGTCGTCAAATTGTACGCCAGACACATGAAGAACTTCTTGAGAGCGCCATTACTGTGCCATTCCAGTCTTGCAATGCGTGCGCCTAGACCCATGCCTTCGAATAGTTGATGAAAAGTGATTGCCAGCCAAGTCGCCACCTTTTTTTTTTTTTGGAAAGCTTTTTAGCATTAACATACGAAACAAATAGGGAGAAGAACTCACAAAGGTAGATCCGCCTTGCGAACCGAGCGCAACACCTATCATAACCGAGTGAAAAATTATGCCCGCTTCCAGTAATTGAACTTCCCAATGCGCTCTTTTGCTGAGGGGATCTTTCGCCATAATCTCGGAAGCGACCGCAGAGAAATCATGAGTATGACCGAAACCTTCTTTCTTCTCATCAACAACTGGAGATTCAGCCATGGGAGAGCTTTGTCCTGATATGTTGTCGTTGGTCTTCGAGAATTTCTTGGTCAGAGCCCGGGCGGCCAGGAAATCGATGGCAAAGATGAGGAGTGTAGAGGCCATCATTATCGCTGGAGCTGTAGGTTCGTATGCGAGTTCCCCGAGACAGTCAGAGCTGAACATGACGAAGGCATGCAGGAGTAAATGGATGAAAGCTGAAGATTGAAAAAAGGGTCAAGTCAGCGACTATTCCCGCTTATATTGCGTTTAGCCAACACACCTGTCGAGATAATGACACCAGAACCAAAGTGTCGAAGAATGTTATCGCGAATCTACAAATTTATTAAACATCGGTGGGTAAGTATCTGTGAAGTTTTACAGTGATCTTCGCAATACATGCATGACTTACGTAGATGACCGATGATGAGAATCGACCTCTGGCAGCTTTTTTCGAGGCGAAGATGACGGGCAAGAAGACACCGACACCCGAAGAGATGAGTAGCACGAAGAGAGCAGCTACGTGGAGGCCGATGTCATAGTCTCCCAGTTGAGCGGTACAAGGTTCCGCAACACCTTCAGGGCAATGCCAGTGTGTGCCTGTAGGTAGTACATCGTAGATGTGAGCACTTCAACTCAAATGCGTCTCAGTTGATGTCGAGACCTACCGTGCTGCACGCATCCATTGGCATCAACTACCTCTTCACCCGAAGTCGCACTCTCACTTTCGCAATGCCATTCTCCGTTTTCTTGATGACATAGCTCTTCCGCGCCGTTTGCGTCGCTTACGCAGTATGTCTCGGTTCCATGCGAATGCTACGGTAGTGAAGGTGTTTTGTATTTCAGTGACTTGATATGGAAGATGTCAAGCTAGGTATTCAAGCACTTACACAATCACTGTACCCTTCAGGTGAAGATCCAGTACCGGCCGATGCAGACTCGGCTTCGCAATGCCATTCGCCAGCTTCGTGTTCGTGGCATGATGCTTCAACGCCAGCTGCGTCTGTACAATGGAGTTCTCCACCTTCATGAGCATGCTGTAGGAACCAACACAGCTGATCAGGAAGGAGTCCTCGACAGAATAGTAACAATCTAACAAAGAGGAGAGCCGGGCTTACACAGTCGGTATACCCACTAGGTGTAGATTCAGGTGCGCTTGAAGTCGAAGTCGCAGAAGGAGTAGCGTATACTCGTTGGGCTATACTTTCGCTGATGAAGAGCGTCGCTACAGCGACAGGGAGCAGTAGTTTCATAGTTTGATGACGAGAGGGTTAATGTCCAAAATCAGGACTGGGGGTCAACTATGGTAGGTCCGATAGAGAGGATCGCTGGAGAGGAGAGAAAAGTTGGAAAAATTTAATGAAGAAAGCAGAGTTGTAGCACGTCAGGCCTCATTCAATTTCTCTTCTTTAACCGCATTGGTGACCATCGGCATTGGAGGTGGGAAAGAGAAAAGTTATAATGTCCAAGCTTTTATGGATTATCGTCAAGGTACCTTTGAGGTTATTACTTGGCTTTTCGCCTTTCGATCGCCTAGCTGAAGAGGAAGTAGGTGGTAGCGATGGTTATGAGCATGCGCATTGTCAAGATACTCTTTGACCACAGCTGGGGTCGTACTCTCTTCCTGTAGGCGCCACGGGAGAACTCGGTCTACTCTATGGTACCCTTGTGGCGATGGACAGGGTCTGTTGCTGGGCTGGAGACAACGTCAGCGAGTCATGTAAGCGGGGATGAGACTACCGCAGCAAGGCAGAACAGGTTTAGATGTATATATGTATCATTAAAGTAGGTTGATTTCATAAATTGCAATCTAATTCTCCAACAGAGCTCCGAGCATGGGCAAGAGACCCGTTGCAAACGCGACTGCTGGCGCATTGAATCCGAGCCTCAAGAAGCCGACACCGCCAGAAAGGTACTGGAGTGAGATCAGTCCGAATGCAGCCTTGTCTGTGAGGGGAAGAATACCAAAGAAAGCATCAGCTTGTGAGTGCACGCATGCTGACGAGACAGATAACGCACCAAGGACAGAGTGGATTCCTGCAGGGTAGAAGACAACAAACAGTCAGCTGGAGGAATGGAGTTGGAAGCAGAGAGCAACGCACCGGTATACGACCATCTCAGCTGAACGAGAGCACCAACGAGATACCAGCCGATGTTCTGGTAGTAGGCGAGCTTGGAAGCTTTAGCCGGAGCGGTAATGTCTGAGAGTGGCTGATCTGCGAGTCCAGAGGTGGTTCTAGGAGCGAGGCTGGGGTAATAGATGGATCAGCAGCATTGAGGTAATCCTGACAGTTGTGGTGTCTCCACCCTTACATGAGCTTGCTTGCTGCAACTGCGATGCTTCCCAATGCAGCGACTCTGAACAGAGTGCCTGCAAGAGGCGACGGCCCGACTGCTGCGAAGATGGATGGCATGGCTGGTTGCTGATGGATTGAGCGAGGTGGTGAGCTGGATGTGCTTGCTTGTTGCTGTAGCGAGTGCAGAGAAAGAGCAAGTTGCAACTTTGAAAGCTGCTTGATGTTTGATGTTCTTCCGACGTCACAGCGAGAGAGGCCGATCAAGCTGACACTGCAGCTGGAGGGTGGGCTGCAGACTGGAGACAAGCTACTCGCACTGATAAGGTGATTCAGTGCTGACAAGCGGGCTATCATATCACTACTGTGCTTGCATCGAATTAGCTTCGGCCAGTCCTTCTCACTATGCTAGGTCGCTACTGCATCGTCGTATGCTTCTAGCTTTCGACAGCGACAGGAAGTCGACTTCCACAACTTCCCTGCAGTCACAACCATTCCAGACCAACAAAGCCACAGCTCACTACTACTGTACGAACTACAGCACAAATACCAACGCCAATGCCTACCGGTATCCGACAAGTCCTGTTCTTGCTTCTTCGCCGGGGGGTCGGCAAAGCCACGCCGGCGAAGAGCGCGATCGGACTCGCCTCGGTATCTCGGCGCGATGCAGTCTTTGGAATTCGACTTTACTCTGCTCAACTTGGTTCAGCAACAATACGACCAGCCTAAAGCTACACTGTCATGGCCTCCGTCGCAGCTTCCAGACGTACCGCCGTCAATGGCCTCATGCGCGCCGTCAACCATGGCGTCTCGTGCCCATGCCATGGGTGTGCAGCGGCAAATGGGATAACCGACGTCGTTCAGGCTGGGCGCGCGCTTCTCTCCAAGGGCAGAGCTCGTTCATATGCTGTCCCTGCTACAGAGACCACAACAGAGTATGCCTTCGAAGTGTCGGCTGCCAATCTGCGCTTCGGTAGCGGTGTCACGGTGAGTTTCAGCTCCTCATTAATCCGGTGCTCCGCAATCGATCTGAAGTCCAAACAATCAATCCTCCTCCGCCATTCCCTAATCTCCATCATGCAGCGCGAAGTAGGAATGGACTTTGCAAACATGAAAGCTACCAAAGTCGCCGTGTTTACCGATCCCACCGTTGCCAAGCTATTGCCTATGAAGGCGACAATCGAATCTCTCGAGAATAATGGAGTCAAGTAGTGAGTCTCTCAAGCTCCTCCTTTACTGTCTTCCGAAAGTCTTAACAGCCTGTTTCTGTAACGCAGCGAGGTATTCGATAGATGCAGAGTCGAACCCAATCAAGAAAGTTGGGCAGAAGCAGTCGAATTCGCTCGTACAGGAAACTTCTCTCATTTCCTAGCAGTAGGAGGAGGAAGTAGTATGGATACAGCAAAAGTAGCAAACTTGTTCAGTTGCTATCCTGAAGCCGATCTACTCGAATTCGTGAATGCTCCTGTGGGAAAAGGCACCCCGATTTCTAAAACTCTCAAACCTTTGGTTGCTATTCCTACTACTGCCGGCACTGGATCTGAAACTACCGGTACCGCCATTTTCGATTATACACCTTTGTCGGCAAAGACGGGTATTGCCAGTCGGGCAATGAGACCGATGCTTGGTATTGTCGATCCTCTCAATACCGTAAGCCTTGTGTTTCGTCGTCTTCTTAGCTGAAAACCGAGCTTAGTGTTCTTACTTCGAAATCTAGGAATCGTGTCCTCGTCCAGTACACATCTCAGCTGGTCTAGACACGCTCTTCCACGCTCTAGAGTCGTACACCGCCATCCCATACACCTCTCGCAGTCCGAGACCAGACAACCCAATCAAGCGACCAGCTTATCAAGGCCGTAACCCGGTAGCGGATGTCTTCTCTCTATGGGCTTTGAAGCAGACTGTGAAATATCTACCTCGTGTCGCAGCAAATCAACATGATAAGGAAGCTCTAGAAGCTATGATCTTGGCTTCTACTTTCGCTGGTATCGGTTTCGGCACCGCTGGTGTCCATTTGTGCCATGGTGTAAGTCTCATAATCGTATTCTAGTGATTGAATGTTCAATTGTCTGACCAAATCTCACACCTCTGACAGCTAAGTTACGGTATTTCGGGGTTGAACAAAACTCTACCTAAGTGGGCTGGATCAGGATACCAGGTCGACCATCCTCTAGTACCACAGTAAGCAGGCTCATTCCGGTAAAAGGAATGCTTGGAACACATATATTGACATGATAAACCTTTGTAGTGGTGTTTCCGTAGCTATCACGGGACCCGCCGTCTTCCAGTTCACCTGCCCTTCATCTCCCGATAGACATCGCGAAGCTTCAGCTATCTTCAATACATACAAGCCTGACAACGTAGATGACTCTAGAGTCTCCGATGAAGACGTCGGCAAACTCCTCTATGATCGAATCGCAAGATTCCTCGCTGATCTCGATATGCCTCGTGGTATTTCCGCTCTTGGGTTAGTCTGCCGAAAGAAATTTCTGTTCTCGAATTTTTAGTCAGATCTGATATGATGTTTCCTACCCTTCTTTCTGACCACAGATATACGAAAGCTGATATCCCAAGACTGGTAGAGAGCACCTTGCCTCAGGCAAGAGTACTCGTCCTCGCTCCGGGTTATGAAAATAACGAAGAAGGCAGACATCAGCTAGCTGGAATCCTTGAGAATTCGATGAAGTGGTAAAGTGATGCGACAGCTGTAGCATGCAATCATGGTGCTTGCAAGCACACCTGTAGGTTTACAAGCTGTGTCCAAGGGAAGATATACAATGCCAAGAAAGAAGGGTCATCGTAACATGTTCATACCTGAGTATACAAGGTCACCCATCCCTTTCCATCTTCCTTAACCTGCTCTATCATGATAACATCCGCGTGCAATGGCTCTGAGCCTTCAGGCGCCACATAAAGCGAGCCAATCGTGACGAAACCTCTCCTACGGAACAAGGAACGGAGCTCTTCGACTGTAGCTTGCCGGGGCATTGAAGCTGACAAAGCGCAATTGTTCGCTCTATCACTTAGCTTACGAGTATGACCTACTGTCCTCCGAAACGTAACACTTACTGAGCTCAAATTCCTTAATCTGAATTTTCCCTTTGACACAAATGCAGCGCACATTGAGTCCTGCATGAGCATAGTGTCGGTTGGACCAGCCGCCAATTGTAGACCAGGTCTCCACCGCCATATTCTCGTAGTACCACCACAGCAATAGTGCACCAAACGAAGAAGAGATGGAGCAGAACTTGCGATCTGGCTTAAAAAGCCTCGCGGGAACAAAATCATCACGGCTGCTATACAAACAGCACCGCCCTGTCAGCTTGGTATTCCTGTTGCTGAGCCTTGTATTTCGCTATCGTCTTACAGAATCCACAGGGTTATCACAGCGTACTGGGGCATGTTGAAGAAAAGATCAAGCGAGTCTCGGCAATCCTAAGTGGTTATTGCAAATTCAAGCTAGGTCTCTATTCGTTGTTATGATGCAGGAAAAGGGCGTGTATGTGGCTCAACAACAGATGGAATGCACTACTTGGCTCACAGCAAATTTGATAATATGATAGGGATACAGGCTACAGTTTGGCCGTGGCTTTCTTGTCGGTTTTTGAGATTGCGTTTGCGAAATCCGAGTCTGATTTGACAGAGCGAGGTATCAATCTTAATGGCTCGAGAGCTGCTTGTACTTGCTGTAAGGCCTTGGTCTTGGGCTGCCATACTTCGAATTGATCTCGGAGTGTTTGAAGTTCGTCCGAAAACAAAGCGCGTATTTGTGGATCTTCAATAATGCCTCGCAGCGCCCAGGGTAAGTCTAGAATGTTAGATTTAGCATACTGGCTACACAAAAAAAGTCGCGAAACCAGATTAACTCACAATACGGGTTCGCGGGTGCTCTAGGATTGAAGTCTTCCATCTTGAACAAGTCGCCTGACTGAGCAGGAGCATTTTGACCGTGCAGCAGCGGACTTGACGTTTCCATCAGATACCGAACCGCATATTTGTAGACCATTGCTTCTTCGTATACTGTTAATCAGAGGTCAGGACAGGCCTTGTCTCTGCTGAACGGAAAGAACCTACCACTTGAATGGCCAACGCCAACCAAAGAGCCCATCAACGCTTCCGAAAGATGGAAGTCCAGACCATGACAGTTGACTCCTGCGTTCCTTAGTCTTGTAGAAAAGACAACCTGACTCACCCAAATGATTAGCTTTATATTGCCTTTGCGGAAAAACTGGCTTACCAGATTAGTCATGAAATCCGCGCTTGTTTCGAAAACGGAAGAATCGATGAAGATTGTTCGCAGTATGTTTGGGTGGGATAATGATGAAAAGAGAGCCGAGTAGAGAGGGACGACCTGATCGTTCAGGGATGCAACAAACAAGATTTTGACTCCTGCATTCAAGATGTGTTGCAAACTGTGTTATTCGTCAGTAAGAAAATGCTTTTGAGGACAAGATGACTCTATCACGTTACCTTTCTGTATAGGCTTTGGAAACCGAACTACCAGGCTTTTGAAACTCGAACAACTCAGTAGCAGCTGCTGTTTCGAAGTAGAGGTACGCGGGCACGGTCCAGGAATTGTAAAGAGAATAGAAAGGACCTTGACTGACTGAGCACATATTAAGCAACATGCATTTTGTCCCGTTGATCTCCCCCTCATTGATAAGACGCTCGATGAGCATAGTGGAAACGATAGTGCCTTGCGAGTGCGACGCTACAAAAATGCGATCGGCGTTGTTGAGTGCTTCTATCCAGTCTTGCCTCGCCATCAAATTCTCGTAAAGACGTTCGGTGCGGTCTTTGACGGTACCGTCACCCTCTAACGGAATTGCGGTAATAGCTTCATCATTTAATGGGCAGCCCATCTCGGCATAATATGCTTTGACAGATGTCTTCATCATGGTTGCGAACTTCGTTGAGGTTCCGGTGGGTTCTCCGACAACATTTTCTACGAATGTAATGTCAGCCAAAGCATGTAAGTCCGCACTAGGTGATTCAGCTTACTTAGATACGTCTGTATGAACCATCCGTGGATGCCGATGACCGCAATCCTGCCGTTCTGTTGCAGATCACAGGTAGAGCCGGCGACTCCGTGAGTCTTTGGCAGTCGCTCGTGATAATCACCGACTAGTTCACGATCCTTCCCTTGCAATGATAGACTCTGGTCATTTTGAGCTGTAGTAGCCGGACGAGAGCTGCCTGACGAGAAGAGATAGCTCAAAGAAGCAGTTACTGCTTTCTTTAGTCCAGCAGGCGAGGTCACTGGAGTCCGCGCCGGGGGCAAAGAGCGCGGTGGACGTTCGAAGGTATCCTCAAAAGTCGGTAGAACAAGGTTCGGCTTCGGTGGTTTGACTGTAGCTGTTGACTTGCCCTTCGGATTGGTGGGGGTACTCGTTGAGCTTTTGACTTTCTTATCTTTTGTCAAAGGCTTGATGGTCGAGATCTGGGAGGTAGGAGTTGAAGAACCTGGACTGTTCGTGATGCCGGCAGTAGTATCTGGCGCTTGACCAGCCTGGTTCCAGACAGTGCTACTCCGACTACTCGACTGTCGCATCATGGGCGATGCCATCTTGGTGTTATTGGCGGCTATTCTTACGGAAGGCCCGACAATTTCTGATGGAGCCAGCGAGCCGAAGTCTATTTCCATGGTCTCCACTTCCCCGGTTTCGCTACCAGATGGCTTGTTGTCAATGGTTTTCTGCGTTGGCAGTATTCTGCTAGCAAAGAAGCTTGACCAGGTGGAACGCGGCATTACGTCCAGCAGTGGGTTGATACGCTGCATTGTCGGTGATGGTGTCATAGTTATGGGCTCAGGTACTTCAGGGCTATCGGCAGGTGGGGGCGGAGATGTTTCGTCTGCGTCGGGTACCATGGATGATGCGATGGAAGAAGTGATGGAAGGTGCTATTCCCGCTGCATAGGTGATCGATGTGGTTTCCACTGGCTTCGCAAGGTAAGAACCGAGCCAAGCGGACCAGGTTGAATTGTCATTTTGAATGATGACGTCGCTAGCTGTGTCGTTGGGCACCGGGTGGGGCGCGTTTGGCTCATCATTTGGCAGCTTATCGCTTGTCATTACAGGCTTCACTTCATTAGGCACTGGAGGGTTTCGAGCGGATGCATCACTTCCCTCAGTGGCTTCTTCATCTTGTACCTTCTTTCTTGGATTGGACGCATCATTGGAGGAGGTAACAGCAGGCCAGCCCCACCAGCTTGTAGGCCGCGCATGTCCTTGCTTGGCCGGACGCAAGGTCGCATCGGACCGCGATGACTGGCCCATAGCCTCATCCTGACTGGACGTCGATCCATCCAGGCTAGGCGCTTTCGAGGTATCTGGAGTTGAACTTGTACCAGCTGCAAAGGCTCTCAGATCAAGCTTCGTGCCGGGCATGGTTTCTTGTCCACCATCAAATGGTATTCGTAGGGTAGATATATTCTCTTTCGGTGAAGTGCCTGAAGCCTGCATTTGTTTGACGGTGGTAACTGCTTCTGCCTTGGAGGCTAAGGCTTCCGTCTCTTTTGGTGGCGGCAATGTACTTGAAGTCAGTAAGTCTTGCGAGTGTGAATTTGGTGTTGCTGTCATTGGTGCTGAACCAGTTTCGGAAGAAGTTGTGGATTTTGAAGATCTAGGAAGAGTGAGGTAGGAGCGCCAGCTACGAAGGGTTCCGTCGGCGTTCTTATCGGATGGGGCCTGCGAGGTCGAGCTCGCCGGCGTCACATCTGTGTCGGACGCATTGGCTGACCTTGCCGGACCATCCTGAAGTGTAGCGGGAATACTGTCGGTGTTGGCTGTCCTTGTACCATGCCTGTCCTCGTCGGTCGCCTGTCTCTTGGGTTGTTTCGGGTTATTGGGCTCTTGACCTGTCGTCCGATCACGCTTCATGCTGTTGCTGGAAGGCTGCTCCCTCGCAATAGCGACAGGCTTGTTTTCGGTGGAGTCGTTCTCTACTCGTAAATCTGCAATAGAGCCTTCTATGGTAGACAAGGTAGGCAGGGCCAGAGTGCTCTTGCGTGAAGTGGACTGGTGCCAACTAGGGGACCGAGGTATGGGTGCAGGACCTGCCGCGCTGGAACGACGTCTAGGCACTGACGGGCTGCCTGTAGGTGTGCTGAGGGTACTTGTGGAACTGCGCAAGTCATCGCGGGCTGGATTGGCGGAAGATGCTGTCGTTGACGTTGTGCTCGTCACACTGACGCTGCTGCTGCTGCTGCGAGGACGGCTTGTATCATTTGGGGACAGGCGTTCGCGGTCAGACTCGACTCCAAGCTTGCTTTGACTGAGATGCTTTGACAAAGTCTGCCGCGAATGAGCTCTTCCCTCTGGGCTTGCACCGTATGATGGCTGAGCGTCGACGTGGACCTCGCTTGACGATGATATGACCGGTGATGCCTTGGACGGCCTGCGAATGCGAGAAGAGCCGGAGAACCAATCTGACCTCGGGGAGGAGGTCGCACTCATCCGCTCAACTGTGCCATGAACGGTAGGTTGGGCTACAATTGTGCGAAGCGAAAAGCGTCGAGGAAGAACGGTCATGGCAGCTTGACCACTCGCCACCACGGACAGACAGAATGACTTTGATCACTTTCACTTCAGGTGTCTCTTTCTCTTCCTACTCACTGATCCTACTCAAGACTTAGCACCGACAATACTAACCCTTTGGAACTGCGTACATCGACACCGTCACGGTTCGCCATCTGACTGACAAGCTATCGCCTTCCAGTGGTCTGTAATTTCGCTTCCCTTCTGTTCTGCAAGCCGGAAATATCCATAAATGACCTCGCGGATACGAAGGCATGGAAGCATGGAAGGCGCACGTCCTTACGCTGAACAATATGTATCCCTTCCATGCTTCCACTTTTGGGGTATAAAAGCTGGCGCGAATCAGCTACTGCCTCTTGGTTCTGTACCGCTCACTTCGAGCGGTCCCAACTGAATTTATTAGTATTCCACAAAGTAGGAGTCAAATGCGCAAGATCAAATGCGCAGAATCTTGAGTGAAGAAAACATACAACAGCGCTATCATGGAGCAACTCCCATTCGGCCGGCAAGATGAAGGCAACTTATCGGCAGCATCTAGATACGGGTCGCATGGCGTTTTAGGTATACGTAAAAGACTGCAAATGACAGTATGTATATCTACCAGCATCTACAAATTTCGGTGCGCCTTTCTGCGCTACCTGACTTTCGATGCTCTCCGTTCTCCCGGTGGCCGTCGCTTCCCTCAGAACCACCTACTATACCTACTAAAGTGGATATAGCCATGACCGACAGCTATGGCCTATCGGCTAAGAAGATGACTGAGAGCTAGCGGCGATCGCTGTCATTTGATTTGCGATCGTTCGCCCTTTCGAATGAGGCTGCCCTTGCCTCAGCGGGCCGAAATGAGCCATGCTCCTCCCTTATCGTGATGTTAGCCAAGGCGGAAGAGGTGGAGGGTTTCTTCCATGGGCTTCCCAGGGGAATGCTGGTCCAGGAGGCGAATCAAAAGTGAAGCTATACTACTTTCGAGAAGTGTAAGTCTCTATTGTCTAGTGATGATGATCATTGTTTGCACTCTGGCTGATAGTCTGTCACTGTTTGTGTGTACAGCAGCAACATAGCCTTGTACCAGTTATTTAACATTATGTTATTTATAACATCAGTCAACCTCGAGTTCTTCATCGCCGGAGGGAACCACCGCTACCGCGCTTCGACGAACCTCTACGATTCCAGTGCCACGGTTCTTTCTGGACAGATAGATGACAAGCATATGGTCATCTGGAGCTTCTTGGACGCACAGGTCAATTGCGACTAGCACGGCATTAATATGCAAGCGGTTGGAAGCCGAGTACAGTAGTGAAATCGATGCAACACGACAAGAAGACACCTTGAAAGAAGTAGAATGGTTTGTTAATGAAGAGGGCACACGTCACATCATTCGGTTCATTGCTTCCGGCTTACTTGCAAAAGACGCAGAGATGCTTCAAAAATTCCCGCCTAATAAGTTCCAAACCCGATAACCATCTTATTGTCTCACCTGGATGGGTCGCTCATATGTACGAAAACATGAGCGTGATCTTTCAGGTGAAGTTGGCCTCGGACACAAACGATTCCCGCAACGCAAGACTCTCGTTCACGTTGTGGACAATCTGTGGTGTACTTGAGGCAGGCGTGACAAGGCCATTGGGTAAGACCAGACCCCCGCCTAGAGCACACATTGGGTCCGATATCACGAACAGCAGCATAGACCGCATCAGTACTTACGCAGGCTGAAAGACAGGCAGTGGTCTACCTTTTAAGGTAAAGTGGAGAGCAACATATCCACTTGCACTGTCGCTCGACGTTCTTGAAGGCTTGCTGCACTACTTCCATCCCTCGCTCCTGAAGGCCAATATGCTCAACGTATGAAGGAATTCCAAGGTCAGGCACCCTGGGAGACTATAGTGCTACAACAGCTCCGACTCGTTAAGCCTGGAAACAAGCTCTATATCCTGCAATTCCATTGCCCTCCCCCTCAGCATCAACACGACTCACCAACAGCCGGTCAAGGACCGATAGCTGTATTCCTTCGTGAATTCACAGCGCGTTTACTCGGTGATAGCACTGTCATTATAAAACATGCGATGGCATGTCATGCTGATCTGCAGGATAAGCGATGCAAACGTCCACAGCTACCAGACATTCCGAAAGTGGCAGAATTCCTCAGGGAATCGTATGGGGACGTGGACGCCTGGTCAGGGCAAAACAAGGTTCCCTCAACAGCATCATCGTCGTCGGGCGAGAAGCGAACCGCCTCTTCACAGGTGCGAATCCTGCTTTACCGCAAGCTGTCCAAATAATTGAAAAACTACCGCACCCAGCCGGGCTCCGGTTCTTGGAGAACAATTTAGTAAACGGCAGAATCGTGGCTCTTCAAATGTGCATCTCACAAAAGTTCATGCTGGGCGTGGGAGCAAACGCCTCAGCTGACTCGTATACATGCATTGCACAGATTACACGCGTCTTCACTCTCTTCAGGATGGCGTACAAGGCGGATGCGGAGGCTGACACCCAGGACACTCATCTGACCGGGAAAGCGCGAGCCAGAGCGTGGTCACGTGATTGGGCGGACATGGAAGCTGCACTATTCGTGTCGCGCATAGGCATCTATAACTCAAGGCCTTTCACAGTCGATAAGCTATTCTGCTACATTACTGGCGTACAGCAGGATAGGGGGCCAGACTTGTGGAAAGATGGCAGCGGAACGTATGACCGAACAACCTTCCAACACGTCAACCATTTAAGACCTTCTTTGGATACAATCTATCCGCTGTACAAGCAGCCAGATGGAAAGGTGGTTTCTGTAAGTGATCAAGCCGGTTTAGTGAGCTACTTCGAATGCTGAAGCGTATTCCTCTCATAGCACACAGCCCTTTCGGTCGGACTGACAACTCTTCGCTTCAACCGAATTCGAGGACGAGCTCTACCTTTTCAAACTGCTATACAAACAGCGTTTCTGATGGTGGAAACTGCCTACCTTCCGGATTTAGTGAGGCAGAGCATGCGCCTGCTTATGAAGCTCTACCGGCTGCAAAACTTCTATGGCCAGACTCCCTGCCGATGGGTCGTTCGGGAGCAGCTAGAACCGGCAAGACATAAGTCGATGCTGCTACTTGATACGCTACTTCGAGAGCTGTTCGTGATCAGGTATCACGGACGCGTCGATTCCCCTAAGCCTGATCGCTCTATGGCGCTGTGTTCCGTTGCGAAAGAGGCGACCGAGGCTGCAACCAATCTTCGAACCAATTACCGCAAAGATATGTCTCTTCTGGTACAAAGGATTGGCCCTGCTCTAACTAGGGTTGACACTCTCGCCCCCCCTTCCGGCGTGAACTTAGATTGACGATTAAATCTGCAGAAATTACGCGGCAGGGCTCCACTGTCATCACCAATGCCTTTAGAGGACCTCGCATCTCGATGGATGAAGACGAGGTGTGCTCATATCCCTCTACCTACACCGGGACCTAATCCAGGCTGACAGCTTTTGTATAGACGGCCTTCCAAATTGCGGACCTTCTTACCTACATCGTCCAAGTCATGAAGCAAGCAGGATGCTAGGAGGAACTGGCCTGAAGGTGTTCGACCATTCGGCTCTGACGACAACGGTCCCGGGCTCTCAACAGAGGACCTAGTCATCGCACTATACAAGAATAGAATGTATGCGTTCCTTTCGAAGTTGAACATGCGACGCGCTTGTTGCATACATCCGATTCAATTGGTAGGTCGGAGAATTTCTTGTGCGCCTGGTTTTGTGCTAATGTGTGTGTCTTCTGCGCCTCCACAAGACTTCCTACCACTACCTTGGCTTTCCCATGACTGCCGTGTATGGGTATGCTCATTACGCCTTCATGGCGGCTGGATCTCGCATCAATCACGATTTGCCGCATCGGCTGGGATTCCATGTCATTGTGCGGGCAGAAGAGCTCAGATATAAGGACTTCGATTCCTTCTACAATAATGTCGTACTTGACGCAGCTTGTATCAATTCCGCCTTGAACAAGTCAACGACCGAGCGGGACATAAAAGTGATGCAGATGGGTCTTCGCGAGCATGGCACTAGCTTCCTCAAGCGCAATTGGTTCCTGGAAGAAGCATTGTCAATAGGTCCAAAAGCCTTTGAAGATCAGAACGAGTCAGCTTTAGCAATCTTCAGTAGTATTCCAGCTTAGGTCTCCAGAGAAAATGTTTGTTTCAGAAGAATCCGCATGTAATCTATATGCTACAATTGTTCATCTTGTAGCGAATGTGCTTCTATCGGAATTTCTAGCTCATGTTACATGTCATACAGCGAACCATTCTTTGCCTTCTTCAGTTCGCCATGGAGCTGGAAAGGCTTCGTCTAGTGATGCGTGCGGAAAAGAGAGGGAAGGGTACATAAGTGAGTAAAAGTTCATGAAAGTCCTTTCGAGTAGTCTTGGTAGATGCTTGAGGGAAGCGAAATATTCTGGCCAACAGGCAGCTGCTAGTGCGAGAGATACCGAAGTGACGGTTAGGCGGAGGCGAGGGATGGACAAAACTGGGTCAAATGAATCAGAGGGAATCAAAATAATCAGTTGAAGTGGGCAATTTTGCCTACGGTATCGATAATAGGACGGTACGGCCATCATAAAGCCAAACCAATTCGTCGATAACAGCGAGCCGAAGAGGATATTGCCATAGGCCTCTTTCAGCGTATTTGACAGTTGGGCCATCTTCTCCATCTGATCGCGATAAAAGTCTTCAAATTGGGCTTGCTGCTTGACCATTGCGTCGGATGTATGTTCGGATATTGACTTGATCGTGGTGATGTGATTGTGCACAGTGCTTCCTTCTTCTTGCATTTGCCTGAGGTCGGAAATATGGCCTCGAACCACGTTGTTAGCCGTACCCTGAAACTTCGGGTCAGTAAGTAGACATAAGATTGGAATCATCACCATTACAGCGTACGAGGCTGTGCACCAAAGTCACCACCTGAGCATCCACGCTCGTAACAATGTCCTTCAGCGCTAGCTGATGCTCGGCGATGGTTTCCTTTACTGCTAAGCTAAGCTGCAGAAAGAGTTAGCGGAAAGCATAGGTACATGGTCTGGAAGCAAACTGATGGCACAAACCTTAGAAGAATGCTGTTGCAGAGAGGCCTCGTTCTGCTTCTGGAAATCGTGAAACAAATCCCGAAGATTTGCTTGCAGATATTCTACTTCACGGGCAGATGCTTCTCGCAGAAACGAAGGGACCTGGAACCGTGTAGCA